>JAGFNQ010003022.1:81885-258757 GCA_024364735.1 Boesenbergia rotunda | reverse complement strand
ATTAGTTTCTTGAACTTCATCAAGTTCAATGCCACTCCCACTGTTTTCTTGTAAAAAAAATTCTTTTTCCAGAAATACAGCATGCCTTGAAACAAACACCTCTTATTCCAAGGGATGATAGAATTGGTAACCCTTTGTTTCCTTAGGGTATCCAATAAATAGACATTTATCAGACTTAGCATCCAATTTGTCTGATACAGTCCGCTTCACATAAGCAGGGCAACCCCATATCTTAAGGTGAGTTAAGTGAGGTTTCTTACTATTCCATGTCTCATATGGAGTAGTAGAGACTACCTTGGTCGGGACTCTGTTTAGCAAGTAAACAGCTGTCTTAAGTGAATAGCCCCAAAAAGATTTTGGAAGAGTTGCATGATTCATCATAGACCTAACCATGTCCATCAAGGTTCGGTTGCACCTCTCAGATACACCATTATGCTGTGGTGTATACGGCGGAGTCCATTGGGACAATATCCCATTGTCCCTAAGATAATCTTGAAACTCTTGACATAAGTATTCACCACCCCAATCGGATCGAAGTATCTTAATACTTTTGCCAAGCTATTTCTCTACTTCATTTCTGAACTCATTGAATTTCTCAAAAGTTTTAGATTTATGTTTCATCAAGAACACATACCCGAATCGTGAGTGATCATCGATAAAGGTAATGAAGTAGCTATAGCCTCCTTGTGCAAGAGTTGACATTGGTCCACATACATCAGTATGTATTAGACCAAGCAATTCTCCCACTGGATTACCTTTTCCGGAAAAGGGTAATTTGGTCATCTTTGCCTTTTAAGCATGATTCGCATGTATCAAATGAACCGGGTTCAAATGATTCCAAAATTCCACATCGGTGTAATTTGGTCATGCGTTTCTTACTTACATGGCCAAGACGACAATGCCACGTGTAGGAGTCTATTCGATTATCTATTCGAGCACGTTTGTTGCTAACTTCGATATTGAAAACGTCACTGGATAAATCTAACGTGTAGATACCATTGTACAAAGTTCCAGTCCCATAAAGAACGCCATTTAAAGTTATGTAACAATAATTGTTACAAAAAGTTAAATGATGACCCTTTTCATTCAAACATGAAATAGATTGAATGTTCTTTATTAATGAAGGAACAAAATAATAATTATCCAATTCTAAGACACGTCCAGTAGGGAGCTTTGGCCAATATGTTCTGATGGCAACAGCAGCAATCTTTGCTCCATTTCCAACTCGCAAATTCGCTTCTCCCTTGACGAGTCTTCTTCTATTCCTTAGCCCTTGTATGTCATTACATATATGTGAGCTACACCCAGTATTAAGTACCCAGGTGTACGAGGAAATAGAGTGACATTCAATAACAAAGATGCCTGAAGAGGATGGGGGCATCGGATGCCTTCTTCTTCAAGGACTCAAGATAAACCTTGCAGTTTCTTCGCCAGTGGCCCTCCTTGCCACAGTGATGGCAAGTGCCTTTTGGTGCCTTTTCAATCCTTTTGTCCTTAGTTAACTTATTGGTGTCAAAAATGGAACGCAAATTCAGAGAAAACATGATCGAGTGATTATCCTAGAAATACAAATTGAGCTTATGTGAGAAGAATGATAAAGAATGCATCAATATACATTAATTAAATCCTATTTATTTTTCGAATTGAATAACCCTTTTTATCAATTCAGGAGATCGTAGGAGCATCTCCAAATAGGTTGATATCCAACCATAGATAAGAACAACCATGGTTGTGGCCATCAAGTTATTCTTAGCTATGAAGGTAGGTAATTATACCGATTACACATCACATATATGTAACTATCACTTTATGCTATCAACTAATTGAATGTTTGCATAAATCATTGGGTTGTTAACTCATTAACAAGTATGTAACATTATACATAGCACCCAACTGCACCTCTCTTTACATCGACCTTGGCTGTGGCACAACAAATCGATGCTCCAAGATTAAGGTTGACCCATTAATCAAGAAATAGTTTTAATATGGTTGGAGCTCATTCAACCGTTTAGTCAGGCTTGAATGTGTCGAACAACCATAACTAAGGATTGACCTCTGACTCCAACTATATTAATCATAAACTAATTCCATGGTTTGAACATGTTGAGGTTCAAGCCGGGCATGGATGTGTCCATCAACCCAAACGAGAAACAAAACTCCGGTTTTAACCATATTAATGGAAGGTGTTAGCCTTAATATTTTGTAAGGGGTTTTGGGTCTCATCCTTTCTTTTCTAAGCACATTCATGACATATAATTATGTCATGTACTAATGATTTCCTTAATAAAGTATGTATGTGACTTAATTTATCAAGTCTCATTAATTGAATTAGGAACCGGATTTCCTAATTCTAATTTCATACTTTATTCAAGGAATTATTTTGGGAAACAATTTCCTAAATTGTCATAATCAATTTCCGAAATAATATGTTTAAGACTTTGATTTCTCTAAATCAAATCTTATTAAATTAAGAGACAGATTCCCTTAATTCAACCACATATTATTTTCATAAAAATCTTATTTAAGAAAACTCTATAGAAAACTATTTTCCTAATTAATTTTTGAGACAACAATATATAAGAGCATCACCTCTTAAATCAAATAAGGAAATTATCGTTTGAGAATCACCTCAAAATTTTCAAGATTTGATTATATATTTTATTTATGGATTTATTAATTTCAATAAATTATTTTCTTTAGGTGGCTCCCCGAGGCTCAGATACCCAAAAAAAAGAAATTTGTTGTAAATCTAATTTGGTCCGCTCCCCGAGGCGTAACCAAATTAAACATGACAATTTTATTCAAAATAGGAAATTAAATTACAACAACTAACTTTAAATTGGACGGCTCCCCGAGGCTCAATCCAAAATAAAGAATTTTGTTAATAATTTAAAACCAAGTCGAATTTAATTGTCAATTAATAATCCATAAATTTGTCTAGACTTTCTTGAAAGAAAGTGCCCAAAATTGCGAGATTTCAGAATAGGTTTTCAGAATAATTGTAAGTTTCTGGTACTAAGAAAACTTACATATTTCCAAAATTAGAAAATTTCCAAAATAGGAATTTCCAAAATTAGAAAGTTTCCAAAAATGGGAAGTTTTCACAATTATCATAAAATTTCATAAACTAGGATATTTCAAAAGTTTGCGAAATTTCATGAGGATTTCCAAACATTGAAATTCCTAAATCTAAAATTTATAATAATTGGAAAGTTTCCATAATTGGAAAATTTTCCAAAATTAAGATCATGACAAAGTTTCCGCAAAACAATTATATGATTATGTCGAACACTAACCGTCTCTGATACCACTGTTGGGACCGGGTGCATGTTGACATGGATACGTGTTCGTAATTTAAAAAAATAATTACGTGCAGCGGAAGAATTAGCATAAATAATTTCTCAAATTATTTTAACCACGTATCTAGCATGCAACCTTATGATGTGTGGACATGATCATAAATTAAAATTTTGCAGAAAGTAAACTAATTTACTCAATACCTCGCGTAACTCGAAGTAAGGGAGGAGATCCAACCGTAGCGTCTCTTGGAAGCTCCGCCTCTATTCGCGTCCACGCCGAGTTCTCTTCGGGATGACTTCACAAAGCCACGAGTTTCGTGCCGACAAGAACTACTAGATTCTCCAAAGGCACAACTAGAATATCAAGAGAGAGAGATGGAAACTAACCACCAAGTAACGGAATCATGATTCTGGGGAAAGGAAGGAAGGAGTCGTGACCCGCTTCTTCTTCTTCTTGGCGCCTTCTTGGTGGAGTTGGCTCACGGCAACCCTAGAGAAGATCTCTAGGGCCGGCGCCCACTTGGGAGGGAGAGGGAGAGATGGAGAGGAAAAGAGGCTAGGCAAGAATCCTTGATCCCATGAATTAATTTTCAAGCCTTGCCTATGCACCTTTATATAGTAGCCTCTCCATTGCCAAGTCTCCCCTTTAACGGAATAATTTTTCATAAGAAATTTATCTTATAAATTTTCTTATGAATTATTCCGTTATGCCAAGTTTTATTATAACTAACTTTATAATAAAACAAACACATCTCCCCTTTTATTATGGAATAAATTTTCACAAAAATTTATTATATAAATTTTTCTTATCATGGAAAAATCAATTCATAATTGATTTTATAAAATAAACTAATCCATGGTTCATTTTAATTTCCATAAAAAGAATAAATTTATTATATAAATTTTTCTCATCATGAAAAAATCAATTCATAATTGATTTTATAAAATAAAATAAACCAATCCATGGTTCATTTTAATTTCCATAAAAAGAATAAATTTATTATATAAATTTTTCTTATCATGGAAAAATCAATTCATAATTGATTTTATAAAATAAAATAAACCAATCCATGGTTCATTTTAATTTCCATAAAAAGAATAAATTTATTATATAAATTTTTCCTTATCATGGAAAAATCAATTCATAATTGATTTTATAAAATAAAATAAACGAATCCAAGGTTTATTTTAATTTCCATGAAAATAGATCTCTTTATATAAATTTCTTTATATAAATTTCTTTAAATAAATTTATTTATCCATAATTTTATAAAACAAATTGCGCTTGATTTATTTTATAATTTATACCAAATAAATTGGTTTTCCTCCTTTATTGTGGCCGGCCAAACCAAAGAGGGTGGGCACCCTCTTTGGCCGGCCACACCAAGCCAAACCCTTGCGAATTAAACTCATTTAATTCGTCCAATAAGCCTTCAAAAGACTTAGCCATTTTAAGCTTCCGATGCGCCTCTGATAAATTCAGATTCGACTTATTTCTCTTGATTGGAAAACCTACTTTTCAACTCATTTTAAATCCCTCGGATTACTCGTAGTATGTGTGACTAAATAGGCTTTCGATTTATGTTGGCCGTCTATAATTCATCAATTATAGAACGATCATGAGTGGCACCTAGTAGTACATTATGATCCCCAATTAATCGAAAGATTAACGGTTGACCTCAGAAATTATTCTGAAACCCTTCAGCAGCTCTAATGAATCGTGTCTCATTCCCTTCACCATCTTATACCCACTTGGTTTAGGACATGGTCTATGTGTGTCAGTCCCCACTAGGCTGACTACGTCACACCTAGCCCAAGTAACGTTCTCTCGTCCTTTGGATTCTAATTACTCTCATGTATTTAAGAGACTCATACTCTGAACATGTCATGCTCTGGCCAGAGGCTTTGAGTAACAATCCGACGATAGGCCTTGGGTATACATCTCCTCGCAAGGAGTGGTGAATCCTTTGTAGGCTGTTCAAACATCATCGGGCACTTCAGCTTATACCCAACCATCCTGGGTCCACACCTCCTTGGAGATGCTTGCTTAAGATGTTAAAGTATAAGTCTCCAAGACCAAGATGACTTGAACACCGCAAGTCAAAGGAACATCGCACTTAAGCTGCAGCAAGAACTTCACTGACATGTCTATATGTAGACTACCATGTGAAGTTTTACAGCCAGTCACTCCAATGAACTAGTTCCCTTAACTAGCATTCATGTTTATCTCCGGACATCCCAATATCACCAGCCAGTGAGAATCAGCTGATTAGAGAATAACCCATGCTAGTCTCAACAGAATTGATAGTGTCCTTATTTATCAATTCATCGACTAGGGACAATTTCAGTACTTCACAATTGCACATGTAGAGATAATCACTAGTTGTGAATTCATCACAAATTCTCTCATGCTATGAATTGTTTTGTGGACATTCAGTAAATGAGTTTAAGATCCCAATCAAATACATAGGCATGTATACTCAAATAGTGAATATTCATTTATTAAAATAAATGTTTACAATCATAAGGCGATTGCCTTAGGATACTTCTCTCATATTACTAACAGTTTGACCCAATATGATCCAGGTCCATGATCATTTGAAACCTACAAAATGATATTAAATTTAAGTGCCAAAACATATTAAATACAGAAAGAATTGAATCTTAAGCAAAATGGAGGTCATTCATGAAACCTTATATAAATGCAAACTTAAGCATATAATATTAGATCAAAACATGGATTTGAGGGCGTAGTTTAATCAACAAAATGAAAGTTATCACCCATCTTCTTTTCTCTTGTAGATTGACTGGGGACTTTGATCTTGGGGATTTTCCGATGGAGTTTGGCTGGGTATTTGCATTGTGCCTCATAGATGTTGTGTTTTGTTCCAGGAGGGCCAGATCTTGAGCAGTGATCTTGAGTTAGAGCTGAGCTATTGGATGTATGTTGAGGGAGTTGCTAGCTTAGATCTAGAACCGTGAGTGATCGGATTATTCCATACGAGTTTTGTATCCGATGATCTCGGCTACACTCGGATTCGAGCGAAGAATTGTTGCACTGACTTTAATCAAGGTAAGGACAATCTAATGATTATTTTGGATTTGAAGAAATGGATTGATTGGTTTCCATTTTAGTTTTCCTTGATCTATAAAATTGAGACATTCTTCAATAATGTCATGTTTTTGGATCTATTCAAGATTAGATTAGCTTGGTTCTTGAATATATTGCTCTGGAATCTGTTTGGATTATCGATTTTGTTCTCTTTGATAATTAGAGGATGCCGTGAGATTTTTGTTCAAATAACAGAGTGAGATTGTGAGTTTAGAATTTGGTCGAGGTTGTTCTACCGAGAGTGGTTGGATTTTGGAAGGGGTTCGTAGATGGACTTGGTTTTGGTTTTATTAACTCCAATCTGTGTTGTGCTTTGTGTTCCTCGCTGCTATTGCAGCTCACTGATTAGAGCATTATCCAAGATATGATCTTGAAATTGATTCCCTATTTTAGAATTAGTATGAGGGATAACTTGATGGTGAATTTCAGCTGTGGGTCTCATGTGATTTTGGATTTTGAGGAGCTACCGTGAACGCATTTTGGGAAGGATGGTGATTTTTGTTTTCCTTAGTTACTATGAGCAATTATGGTGGAATTCCATTTGTGCTTGGGGTGAGATGGGTATGTTAGGGGATTGATTTTAGTTGTTAACTGATTGTATAATTTTGTGCAATTAGGGTTTAAATTTCATTATACTTGGCATATAACTTAGCTAATATTTTAAATGAATAATTAGCTAAGTTGTGTCCTTGGTACAGGACGTTGATCGGTCACGGATATATATATTGGATAGGGGTCTCATCACTTGTGGACCACTACATCAGAGGCGAGTACCTTCGACTTATCTATTTTTAGATATTGTCACAGATATATAAGCATGATTTGTTATGTTAGTAGTACGTTTCTATTGCTTATCTATTTTGTATATCTTCGTCGGTTACTAGTAGCTTACCTTTGTGATATATCCCGTTTATTGTCGTATAGGTAGTACACAGTATGGATTGATCACGAGTAGTACCTTGCATATAACCTGCTAGATTATTTCTAGATCATGATGTACGATCCAGACCTGTGCATGCCTTAGATTCTAGGTGGGCCTGCCGGTTGGATATTGCATGCATTTTGTGGCGTGCACCATATTTGCACCGTTGCTTAGCTGGCGATCCTGGACTTCCTTGTGGTCGAGTCGGGTCATCAAATCATGTGGTGTGTGTTAGGATCTTGTCGTTTAGCTAGAGGGGGTGAATAGCTTTTTCTCGATTGTTCTACCTACAACGTTAGTGTGCGCAAGCGGAAGTATTAAATACAATACAAAAATTACACTAACACAAATCGTTTACATGGTTTGGAGATAACGCTCCTACTCCACGGCTGTCCGTAAGGTGGATGATCCCGATCCTTCGGTGGATGATTCCCCGGAACACCTCCGGCTAGCTCTTGTCGCTCCTTGTAGGTGGAGAAACTGTTGGTGCAAGTTGCATCGATGATGTTCTTCTTTAAGTGTTTTAATGTTTGACAATACACTTAAGTCAGTGATACAATGAACAGACAAAGGGGAGCAAAGGAGAAGTAACCTAAGTTGTAGAAAACACCTAGCGGAGGGCTGCTAGGCACCTAACGAAGGGCTGCTAGGTATCGAAACTCTAAGTCCTGGCGAAGGATTGCTAGGCACCAGGCGAAGGACCGCTTGGTAACAAAGACCTAGCGAAGGGCTGCTAGGCACCTAGCGAAGGGCTGCTAGGCACCTAGCGAAGGGCTGCTAGGCATGGAAGACCTAGCGAAGGATTGCTAGGCACCAGGCGAAGGACCGCTTGGTAACAAAGACCTAGCGAAGAGCTGCTAGGCACCTGGCGAAGGACTGCTAGGGAATGAAGACTTGGTCCGAGGGACTAAGCAACTTAGCTGAGCGATGACTAAGGACAGGAGTAGAGACAGGTCAGGGTTTAGCCGTCTCGAGGTCCGGAGGTATCGGAAGCTAAGCAAAAGTCCACCCGAAGGACTGGGTGGCAACCGTCTCCTGAAAGGAGTAGGTGAAAGGCGCGTTCTCGGGGGATGGGAACTTGTACCGATTCGACCTAGGGTTTCGTGAAAATCCGAAGTCAGAACCAAGTCCTTAAGGCTAATATTATATGTATCTATGCTTTGTGTTTGTATATCTTGCTGGTACCAAGAGTGGAAGAGAAGTAGGCTGCTGGAGGCCCTAAGCAGGGTGCCCCCAACAGTGGGGGCGCCCCCAGACAGTGCTAAAGATGCAGTAAAAGTGAAGCAGGCAGAACAGGTATCATGCGGGGCACCCGGAGCGTCCGGGGCGCCCGGGTTCGAACCTGTTTATGCTGTTTCATGTCAGAAACACAAATAAGCCTCTATGAGGGCACCCGAAAGGTCCGGGGTGCCCTGGTCAAAGCTGTTATCAGCTGCGGCGAGGTAGGCGCAGGGATAAAGTTTGGCCGAGTCTTCCGGGGTGCCCCCAGCGTTCAGGGCGCCCCCAGGAGGCCTATATAAGGGGCTTCGACCCCTTTGCTTCAAGAACAACTTCGAAGAGTGATCCCAAGCATTCTGACTGACAACAACACGCTAGAGACGAGGCTCTACGACCGGGAGGCTCCAGGAGGAGCTGCACGACACTTCGGAGGTCCAGATCGGCCGAGCTTCAAACTTTGTCTTGTTGGTTTGCTTTTATTTAATTACCGTACTTAAGTTTCTATATTATTGCTTGTAATCCTACACTGTAAGTCGGGTTTCTCCGCCTCCGGAAAGTCCGGGAAGGAGACCAATAGTGGACGGGCGTTCCCGTGCATAGGCCTTGGATGTACTGACCGTGGGGGGTCGGGAACCAAGTAAAAATCCGCTGTGTCCTTTGCTTTGTTTTTACGTTCTATTTATTTTCCGCTGCGCTACTAATATTCTAAGTCCAGAACAAACGAAAGTTTTACGAAGAATTTCGAAAGATTTTTCATGATCGATATTCACCCCCCCCCTCTATCGACGGCACCGGTCCTACAATTGGTATCAGAGCCGAGCCGCTCTTCACCGGACTAACCGCCGACGGAGCAACAACGCCAGGAGTCGAGGGGGAGCCAAGGGGTCAATCAGGTATATTTTTTTAATGTCTAATTAAGTTGCATATTATTTGTTTCACGTGCAGGGAGAGAGGGCACTACAAAAATCAGTGCCCTACTCATAAGATTCGGTCTACATCACCAGCGGCAAAGGGGATACCAGTGCCAGGAGTCCGGAAAAACCAGGATCACGTGCAATGCTTCAAGTGCGAAAAATTCGAACACTACAAAAATAAATGTCCGGCAAAGGTACGAAAAATTTATGTTCCAAAAACTTTACAAATTCCTCCACTATCTTATGATAACTTAGTTAATTTTCCTGATAAATTAGATTACCTGCACAATAGAATTAATATCTTGCATGTCAAATTAGAAAATGCAGATATGACTAAAATATCAGAAATTAATTGTTTAATTCAAAATATCGATTCAGTAATTGATAAAATTAATTCTGATAATTATTCTGATAAAATTAATTCTGATAATTATTCTGATAAAATTAATTCTGATAATTATTCTGATAAAATTAATTCTGATAATTATTCTGATAAAATTAATTCTAATAATTATTCTGATAAATTTAATTCTGATAAAATTAATTCTGATAATTATTCTGATAAAATTAATTCTGATACTTATTCTGATAAAATTAATTCTGTAATTATTCTGATAAAATTAATTCTGATGATTATTCTGATTAAATTAATTCTGATAATTTTTCTGATAAAATTAATTCTGATAATTTTAAGTCTTATAATTTTAAATTAGATAAAATTAAACCTAAGGATAAATTTGAATTCAAATTCGAAAATCTTAAGGATAAAGATGATTTTGTTGAAAATATTCTTGAGGATAATAAAGATAAAATTCTCCTAGATGATAACTTAATTATAGATAATCTTGAAAGTTATTACAAAAATTTAACTAGTGGCCCATTTTACTCCCCTACTGTGAGGATATTGAAAGATCAAATGTTGAAGAGGAGATAGAATTTTCTAAGATAAAGGTCATAGTCAATAAAAATTATAAAAATTCAAATAAATCAAAATTACTAGAAAAACATGAAATGATAGATAAAGACGAAGAAGAAATCTTCGAAATAATGAAAATGATGAATTTAAATCCACAATTATTAATTAATCATTTCAAGCTTAATAATTCAAATTAAATCCTTAATAAATTCAAATTAATTCAAATTAAGTCCTAATTAAATTCAAACTAAATCCTAATTAAATTCAAATTAATTCAAATTAAATCCTAATTAAATTCAAATTAATTCAAATTAAATCCTAATTAAATTCAAATTAATTCAAATAAAATCCTAATTAAATTCAAATTAATTCATATTAAATCCTAATTAAATTCAAATTAATTCAAATTAAATCTAATTTAATTCAAATTAAATACTAATTAAATTCAAATTAATTTAAATTAAATCCTAATTAAATTCAAATTAATTAAAATTAAATCCTAATTAAATTCAAATTAAATTAAAATCAAAATAAATTAAATTCAAATTAAATTAAATTCAAATTAAATTAAAATCAAATTAAATTAAATTCAAATTAAATTAAATTCAAATTAAATTAAATTTAAATTAAATTAAATTCAAATTAAATTTAATTCAAATTAAATTAAATTCAAATTAAATTAAATTCAAATTAAATTAAATTCAAATTAAATTAAACACAAATTAAATTAAATTCAAATTAAATTAAATTAAATTCAAATTAAATTAAATTCAAATTAAATTAAAATCAAATTAAATTAAATTCAAAATTAAATTAAATTCAAATTAAAGTAAATTTAAATTAAATCTAAATTCAATTCAAATTAAATATTAATTAAATCGTATCTAATTAAAATTAATTCAATTAATTAATAATTTAATCTTAATTAATTCAAATTCAATTAATTCTTAATTAATTAATCCTTAATCAATATAATCTCTAACTAATCGTTAAACAAGTTAAACTTGAACTAAAATAAAATTTTACCCAAAACTATAACAAATAAAATTAATTGTTGATGCAGTCTGGCCCTGATTGCTGTTTTGGTGTTGACAAACAATTTTAGTTTAGGTTGATAATTATGGATGATGATTAAGTCCTGATCGAGGATCAGGCATGGTATGGAAAATCCTAGCTTAGAGGGCTAGGTGTTGGAAAATCTTAATCTGGGAGGTTAGGTGTTGAAAGTCCTAGCTTGGAGGGCTAGGTGTGTGAAAAGTCCTAATTCGGAAGAGGTGGATGAAAAGTCCTAGCTTGGAGGGCTAGGTGAAAAGTCCTGACTTGGAGGGTTAGGTGCAAATTCCCATCTTGGAGAATTAGGTGAAAAAGTCCTGGCTTGGAGGGTCAGGTCCTAGCTTGGAGGGTTAGGTTTGGAAAAGTCCTAATTTGGAAGGGTTGCGTGAAAAGTCCTAGCTTGGAGGGCTAGGTAAAAAGTCCTAACTTGGAGGGTTAGGTGCAAATTCCCAACTTGGAGAGTTAGGTGAAAAATCCTTAGCTTGGAGGGCTAAGGTGGATGAAAACTTAGCTTGGAGGGCTAAGTTTGAGTCCCTGGATCGGTCTGGTGATCGATCAGGGATTCTGTCACGCTGCTCCTTCGTGGATCGGTCTGGTGACCGATCCAGTGATGACTGATCAGTCTGGTGACCGATCAGGGAGCACACAGTGAGGTTGGGAATCTACTGTGCTGCTCCTGATCGATCTGGTGACCGATCGGGAGTATGCGTTTCACCCATTGGCTGGCTCCTGATCGGTCTGGTGACCGATCAGGGAGCGAGCAGTGAGGTTGAGTTCCCTTGCTGAACTACTCCTGATCGGTCTGATGACTGATCAGGATCACTGTGCAGATCGTTCTGGTGAACGATCCAACTTCGCGGGCTCCTCACTAAGATCGATCAGGACGGTTCCTGATCGGTCTGGTGATGATCTGATCGGACTGATGATCGATCAGGTGACACCCTGATCGGTCAGTTGACCGATCTGAAGGCTTAGCCTACGAAACTCAGAAATCGTCCGATATAAGGGTGGATCGGTCCGGTGAACGATCCACGACCTAGGATCTGTCTGGTGATCGGTCCAGGAGAATCTCAAAGAAATCACGATTTCTGATTGAGCGTTGGGGATCGATCAGGACGGAGCCTGATCGGTCTGGAACCAGCCTGATCGGTCTGGTGACCGATCAGGAGGCTCTCTGATCGGTCGTGTGATCGATCACTTTAATTCAAATTGCACTGTCAGACGCTCTGATCGCGTCTGACCGTATCCGATTCGCTGCTGTTTGCCTCTGATATTTGATTTACTGTGTGATATACTGCTCTAACAGTCTGATTAAGCTGCAGGTGAAAGGGGAGGATTCAAACACTCAAGAAGAAGTCAATGGAGGCTTTCCTTGGAGCAGGTTTGTCCATTTCTCAACTCAGGTTGCAACGGCTGGAGCTGCAGAACTGAAGCCGCTGACTGAAGCTTTGCTGAGGGAGCTCAGGAAGTTCAGTAAGGGTTCAGTGGTAGCTGGCGTTGGCAGTGAGGCAGCTGGAGGCTGCTGGAGATGAGGTCACTTGATGCTTAGTGGAGAAACAAAAGGGACGAGAGACAGCTTCGGTGAAGCAGAGTTTTTACAGCTTGTGTTTTGAGTTCTTGCCGCCTTGAGTTCTCCACAACTGCTTGTTATGTTCTTGAAGTTTCCATCATTCTGAGCAAGCGATCGAGAAACAATCATCCATTACTTGAGCTCTTGAAGGAGAGAACAAGAAGCTTGGAGTCCAACAGTGGGAAGACACGAAGAAGGGTTCTTGCGTGAGATCGCCACTGGGTGGAGCTCAGGGAAGCTTGCTGCGTTCTTGTCCTTGATAAGTGTTTAAGTAAGATCCTTCTTGTTGTTTCTTTGTGCTTAAACTTTATCTGTGATTGAAACACTGTGGAGAGGTTACTCCACCGAGAAGAAGGTTGCTTTTTATCCGGTGATCACCGGGGCTTGATCTGCCGATGATCAAGGGATCGCCCACCTTAAGGGCACGCCAAGGAGTAGGGGCATGTTATCCCCGAACCTTATAAATCCTCCTTGTTAGCGATCTTGCTAGCTGTGTTTGGTTTGCTTGTGTGTTAGTTTTCTGCACACCTTGTTTTCTATTCTTTCCACTGTGCTTCTGATTTCTAAGTTGCAGAAACTTGCTACGTGCCAAAGGTTGCATTGATTGGCTATATTCACCCCCCCCCTCTCTAGCCATCCCGTTTCCAACAAGTGGTATCAGAGCTTGGGGCTCTGTACACGGCTTAACATCCGAGAGTTTTCAACATGATGGCGTTGAGAGAAGGCTTCTCCACCACCCGACCTCCATTCTTTGATGGCGCCGACTTTCAATATTAGAGATCAAAGATCGAATATTATTTGAAGATGGATATCCACACTTGGTTCGCGGTGAAGGAGGGATTCATCCCTCCTAAGGATGACGAAGGCAAAGAACTCGAGTCTTCACTATGGACTGCCGAACAAACTCGGAAGAGTGAAGCCGACGCGAAGGCGGTTGTCACTCTACAATGTGGCATGAACAAAGACCAACTCATCAAGGTTGGTCCCTTCACAAGTGCGAAGGACTTGTGGAACAAACTCATCGAGCTTCATGAAGGCACCCGGGACTCAAGAATTGCCAAGAGGGATTTGTTCCTCAATCAACTCCAAAATCTCGCCATGAAGGAGAATGAGTCGGTAAGTGAACTCCATAGCTGGTTCAAGGAAGTCCTCAATGGACTTCATTCAATTGATGAAAAGGTCGAGAATCGTGACCTTGTGAGGTATGTCTTGAAAGCATATCCAAGGAATGCTTTGTGGTCATCCATGGTGGATGCCTACAAAGTATCCAAGGATCTATCTATTGTTAAGTTAGATGACTTATTTTGTGAGATGGAATTGCATGAAATGGCTAACAAAGGCCCCAAGGAGAAGGGGATTGCCTTAGTTGCAGGGGACCGAACCACCAAGAAGATGAAGGAGAAGAAGAAGGAGGCCTCCTCATCTTCATCCTCTTCTGAATCCGAGTCCGATTCGGAGGAAGATGGCAGCGGCTCTTCTTCCTTCGAGATGGCAAACTTTGTGCGAAGAATGATGCGAAGGGATCGACGCTTCAAGTGTAGAGGTAACTCTAGTGAAGTTAAACTTGATAAGACTAATGCATCTTGCTTTGAGTGTGGTAGGAAAGGGCATTTCAAGAATGAATGTCCGAAGCTTAAGAAGAAGGAGGAGAAATCCAAAAAGAAAGAAGAAAATCAAAGAAGAAGAAGAAGGCATTGAAGGCCACTTGGGATGAGTCATCCTCTAGCTCATCCGATGAAGAGAAGGAGGAGAAGAGCACAAGGCATGTAGCACTCATGGCTCTTGGAGAGGAGAGCAGTGATGAATCTTCAAGCTCCTCAAACGCGGCTTCATCATCTTCGGATGATGAAGAGGTAACTTCTCCCGAGCTTGAAAAGTGTTATAAAGCAATTGCATGTTTAACTAGTATGCTTAAAAAGTCTAAGAATAAGGCTAAGACATTGCAATTAGAAATTGATCAATTGAAAGCTTCTAGGGATGATAACATTGATGATTTACATGTTGAACTGCTAGAAGATGAAATTAAATTATTGAAACTTGAAATTGAAAATTTGAACTCCTCTAAGGTTGAGGAAGTCAATGATTTGCATGATGAATTGCTAGTAGAGGAAAACCAATCATTGAAGAGTGAAGTTGAGAAGCTCAAGAATATTCTTGTGAAATTCTCAACTAGCTCTAAGACCGTAGATATGATCCTAAATGCCCAAAGAGCGGTTTACAATAGGGCCGGTATAGGTTACCGACCCAAAGAACCCTCATTTGTGTCTCTCATGTCTAGGACTGACATGAGACAATCTAGGACACCCAAGACTCAAAAGAAAGTTGTCAAGGCATGGGTGCCTAAGTCATGTTTAGTTGATGCTTTAGGTCCCAAGGTTTGGGTACCTAAAACTTCTATTTTTCGAATTGTGTAGGTTATGATTGAGGGGGAGCATCTATCAACTTGGTTCGTTGATAGTGGATGCTCCAAACACATGACCGGGGATAGATCATTGTTTACCACACTTCACAAGAAAAGTAGAGGTAATGTATCATTTGGTAACAATGGTAGTCTTAAGGTCATAGGAATAGGAGACATTCAAATATCCGTATATCTTAGAATTTCAAATGTCCTTCTAGTCAAGGGGATGAAATTTAATCTCTTAAGTGTCAGTCAATTGTGTGACACGGGTTACACAATTGACTTCCAACCAAGTCAATGTCTAGTTAGACAAAATGACACCTTGGACACAGTACTAGTAGGAACAAGAGTAGACAATATTTATCAAGTTTCATTTAAAAGTGCTACTAATGTTTCTGCTAAGTGTTTCATGTCAAGAGAAGAAGAGTCCACCCTTTGGCACCGGAGATTAGCTCATGTGAACATGAAGAACATCCGGAAGTTGGCCAACAAGGGGTTAGTCCATGGCTTACCAAACATCAAGTATGAGAAAGACAAACTTTGTGATGCATGTCAAATGGGTAAGCAAACAAAATCTGCAGATAAAGGTAAAAGCGCTGTAAGTACTTCCAATGCATTAGATTTACTTCACATGGATCTATTTGATTGTAGTACCATCATATCATTGAATGGAAGTAGATATTGCTTTGTTATCATTAATGATTTTACTAGATACATATGGACTTACTTTTTAAAATATAAGGACCAAACCTTAGATGTTTTTATTTCTTTTTTAGAAGAGTTGAAAATGGAAAATCATTAACCATTAAGACAATTAGAAGTGATCATGGAGGTGAATTTTAAAATCAAAGGTTTTTAAAATTTTGTCAAGATAGGGGTTATAGACATGAGTTCTCTACTCCTAGAACACCTCAACAAAATGGTGTTGTAGAAAGGAAGAACCGTGCACTTCAAGAGGCTGCACGAAGCATGCTTAATGAGTACTCACTCCCGAGTTACTTATGGGTTGAAGCTGTAAATACAGCTTGCTATGTGCAAAATCGAGTCCTCATCCATAAGTTTTTATGAAAGACTCCTCATGAACTTTGGTTTGGGAAACCACCTACGGTTAAACACCTTAGGGTGTTTAGTTGTAAGGTGTTCATCCTAAACACCAAGGATCACCTTGGAAAGTTCACGGCAAAGGCTGATGAAGGGATACTAGTCGGGTACTCCCTTGTCAGTAAAGCCTATCTGTTAGTGATATGAGAGAAGTGTCCTAAGGCAATCGCCTTATGATGTAAACATTTATATTAATAAATGATAATTCACTATTTGAGTATACATGTTTTGTGTATTTGATTGGGATCTTAAACTCATCTACTGAATGTCCGCAATACAACTCACAGCATAAGAGAATTTGTGATGGGATCACAACTAGTGATTATCTCTATATGTGCAATTGTGAAGTATTGAAATTATCCCTAGTCGATGAATTGATAAAAACGGACACTATCGATTCTGTTGAGACTAGCATGGATTATTCTCTAATCAGCTGATTCTCACTGGCTGGTGACATTGGGATGTCCGGAGATAAACATGGATGCTAGTTAAGGGAACTAGTTCATTGGAGTGACTAGCTGTGAGACTTCATATGGTAATCTATATAGATATGTCAATGAAGTTCTTACTGCGGCTTAAGTGCGATGTTCCTTTGACTTGCGGTGTTCAAGTCATCTTGGTCATGGAGACTTATACTTTAACATCTTAAGCAAGCATCTCCTAGGAGGTGTGGACCCAGGATGATTGGGTATAAGCCGAAGTGCCCGAAGATGTTTGAGCAGCCTACAAAGGATTCACCACTCCTTGCGAGGAGATGTATACCCAGGCCTATCGTCGGATTGTTACTCAAAACCTCTGGCCAGAGTATATCATGTTTAGAGTGCGAGTCTCTTACATGAGAGTAATTAGAAATCCAAAGGACGAGAAAGACACTACTTGGGCTAGGTGTGACGTAGTCAGCCTAGTGGGGACTGACACCATAGACCGTGTCCTGAACCAAGTGGGTATAAGGTGGTGAAGGGAATGGGGCACGATTCATTAGAGCTGCTGAAGGGTTTCAGAATAATTTCTTCTGAGGTCAAACCGTTGATCTTTCGATTAATTGGGGGTCATGATGTACTACTAGGTGCCACTCATGATCGTTCTATAATTTGTTGATTATAGACGGCCAACATAAATCGAAAGCCTATTTAGTCACACGCACTACGAGTAATCCGAGGGATTTAAAACGAGTTGAAAATTGGATTTTCCGATCAAGAGATATAAGTCGAATCTGAGTTAATCAGAGGCGCAACGAAAACTAAAAATGGCTAAGTCTTTTGAAGGCTTTTTGGGCGAATTAAATGAGTTTAATTCGCGATCGGTTCGGGTCGGTTTTGGCCGGCCAAAGAGGGTGTTAACCCTCCTTGGGTGGCCGGCCATTGAAGGGAGAAAAACCAATTTAATTGGTTTAATTAATAAAATAAATCTAGTGCGATTTATTTTATAAATTATGGATAAATAAATTTGTATAAAGAAATTTATATAAATAAATTTATAAGAAATTTATTCTTTTTATGGAAGTTAAAATAATCCATGAATTGGTTTATTTTAATTTTATAAAATCAATTATGAATTGATTTTTCCATAATAAGAAAGTTTATAAATTTCTTATAAAATTTATTCCATAATTTAAAAGGAGAAGAAGAATTTGTTTTATTATAAATTAGTTATAATAAGACTAGGCGTAACGGAATAAGTCATAAGAAATTGTATAAGATAAAATTCTTATTCTAACTAATTCCGTTAAATCCGTTAAGAGGGGACTTAGCAAGGGAGAAGCAACTATATAAGGTAAGCCTTGGATTCCTAATTGAATAATTGATATAGAGCTCCTTCTCTCCCTCTCTCTTCCCCTAGGGTCGGCGCCAACACGGTTGCAATGGATTTTCTCCAAGGAAAGGCGGCAGCCCACCTTCTCCATGCATGAAGCCTCCAAGCCGAAAATAGCATCTGCTATTTTTCTTCTTCATGCAGAAGCCGACGGCGCCTATTTTTCCTCCATGCATGAACGACGGCGCCTATATTTTTCTCCATGCATGCATGCATGAAGCCGACGGCGCCAAATTTTCTTCTCCATGCATGAGCCAAATTTTCTCCATGCATAAAGCCTGCACCGAAAGCTAATTTTTCTTCATGCACCGAAAGCTAATTTTTCTTCATGCATGGTACGGGGCGATGCATGCATGAATAGTAAAGAATTGCAATTTTGCAATTCAACAAAAACAAGCATGGAGGGTTAGTTTCCTTTCTTCTCTCTTGTTCTTCTTGTTGTGCCTTCTGAGAATCTAGTAGTTCTCGTCGGCATAAAACTCGTGGCTTTGCGAAGTCATCCCGAAGAGAACTCGGCGTGGACGCGAATAGAGGCGAAGCTTCCAAGGGACGCTACGGTTGGATCTCGTCCCTTACTTCGAGTTACGAGAGGTATAATGTAAATTAGTTTACTTTTTCGCAAAATTTTATTATATGATTATGTCAACACACCATAGGGATTGCATGCTAGATACGGAGTTAAAATAATTTAGGAAATTATTTTATGCAAAAACTTCCGCTGCACGTAAAATTTTGAATTTTAACGAACTCGTATCCTTGTCAACATGCACCCGGTCCCAACAGTGGTATCAGAGCCGGTTAGTGTTCGACTTAATCATATAATTGTTTTGTGGAAAACTTTGTCATGATCTCAATTTCGGAAATTTTTTTTTCAATTATGGAAACTTTCCAATTATAATAAATTTTAGATTTAGGAATTTCTAAGTTTGGAAATCCTCATGAAATTTCGCAAACTTTTGAAATTTTCTAGTTTCTAAATTTTTTATAATAATTGTGAAAATTTTCATCCTTGGAAACTTTCCAAATTTTGGAAATTTTTCTATTTTAGAAATTTTCCAATTTTTGGAAAAACGTAAGTTTTCCTTTTACCGGAAACTTACAATTATTCTGAAAACCTATTTTGAAATCTCGCGATTTTGGGCACTTTCTTTTGAGAAAGTCTAGACAAATTTATGGACAATTAATTGACAATTAAATTTGAATTGGTTTTTAAATTGTCAACAAAATTCTTTATTTTGGATTGAGCCTCGGGGAGCCGTCCAATTTAAAGTTAGTTGTTGTAATTTAATTTCCCAATTTTTAATTGAAATTGTCATGTTTAATTTGGCTATGCTTGTGAAGTAAACCAAATTGAATTTACGACAAATTATTTTTCTTTGGGTACCTGAGCCTCGGGGAGCCACCCTTAGAAAACGATTTGTTGTAATTAATTCAATCCATAAAATATGATTTAAGAGGTGATGCTCTTAAATATTGTTGTCTCCAAAATTAATTAGGAAAATGGTTTCCTATAGAGTTTCTTAAAAGTGATTTTCATGAAAATAATATGTCGTTGAATTAAGGGAATTGTCTCTTAATTTAATAAGATTTGATTTAGAGAAATCAAAATCTTAAACATATTATTTCCGAAATTAATTATGACAATTTAGGAAATTGTTTCCCAAAACAATTCCTTTAATAAAGTATGAAATTGAAATAAGGAAATCCGGTTCCTAATTCAATTCATGAGACTTGATAAATTAAGTCACATACATACTTTATTAAGGAACTCGTTAGTCATGACATAATTTTATGTCGTGAATGTGCTTAGAAAAGAATGAGACTAAAACACCCCTTACAAAATATTAAGGCTAACACCTTCCATTAATATGGTTAGAATCGGAGTTTTGTTTCTTGATTGGGTTGATGGACACATCCATGCCCGACTTGAACCTCAACATGTTCAAACCATGTAATTAGTTTATGAATAATATAGTTGGAGTCAGAGGTCAATCCTTAGTTTTGGTTGTTGGACACATCCAAGCCTGACTAAGTGGTTGAATGAGCTCCAACCATATTAAAACTATTTCTTGATTAATGGGTCAGCCTTAAGCTTGGAGCATCGATTTGTTGTGCCACAGCCAAGGTCGATGTGAAGAGAGGTGCAGTTAGGTGCTATGTATATTGATACATACTTGTTAATGAGTTAACAACCTAATGATTTATGCAAACATTCAATTAGTTGATAGCATAAGGTGATAGTTACATATATGTGATGTGTAATCGGTATAATTTACCTACCTTCATAGCTAAGAAAAACTTGATGGCCACAGCCATGGTGGATCTTATCTATGGTTGGATATCACCCTATTTGGAGATGATCCTACAATCTCCCGAATTGATAATAAGGGTGATTCAATTCGTAAAATAAATAGGATTTAATTTATGTATGTTGATACATTCTTTAATCAATCTTCTCACATAATCTCAATTTGTATTTCTAGGATAATCACTCGATCATGTCTACTCAAATAAACTTACGTTCCATTTTGGACACCAATAAACTGAATGGGCCGAATTTCATGGACTGGCTTCGAAACTTGAGGATAGTCCTCAAGGCAGAAAAGCCTGCTTATGTCCTTGAAGATCAACTTCCCAACCGTCCTTCTGAAAATGCAACTCCAGACCAGTTTCCTGAGTTGCTCAACCTGCTGAAGACTGTAGAGCCTTCTGTAAAGCAGGATCAAAAGACGATACTGTTAGTTTGTTCCTCGAAGAAAGGTTCTAAGAGGAAGGCCAAAGAACAGAATAAAGGGAAGAAGAAAAAGGCCAAAAAGACTGAAAAGAAACCAAAAGGCACTTGCCATCACTGTGGCAAGGAAGGTCACTGGCGAAGAAACTGCAAGATTTATCTTGAGTCCATGAAGAAGAAGGCATCCGATGCCCCATCCTCTTCAGGTATCTTCGTTATTGAATGTCACTCTATTTCCTCAAATACCTGGGTACTTGATACTGGGTGTAGCTCACATATATGTAATGACATACAGGGGCTAAGGAATAGAAGAAGACTCGTCAAAGGAGAAGCGAATCTGCGAGTTGGAAATGGAGCAAAGGTTGCTGCCGTTGCCATCGGAACATATTTGCTAAAGCTCCCCACTGGACGTGTCTTAGAATTGGATAATTGTTATTTTGTTCCTTCATTAATAAAGAACATTGTATCTATTTCATGTTTGAATGAAAAAGGTTATCATTTAACTTTTAGTAACAATTGTTGTTACATAACTTTAAATGGCGTTCTTTATGGGAATGGAACATTGTGCAATGGCATCTACATGTTAGATTTATCCGGTGACGTTTTCAATATCGAAGTTAGCAACAAACGTGCTCGAATAGATAATCGAATAGACTCCTACACTTGGCATTGCCGTCTTGGCCATATAAGTAAGAAACGCATGACCGAATTACACCGATGTGGAATTTTGGAATCATTTGAACCCGGTTCATTTGATACATGCGAATCATGCTTAAAAGGCAAGATGACCAAATTACCCTTTTCCGGAAAAGGTAATCCAGTGGGAGAATTGCTTGGTCTAATACATACTGATGTATGTGGACCAATGTCAACTCTCGCACAAGGAGGCTATAGCTACTTCATCACCTTTATCGATGATCACTCACGATTCGGGTATGTGTTCTTGATGAAACACAAATCTGAAGCTTTTGAGAAATTCAAAGAGTTCAGAAATGAAGTAGAGAAACAGCTTGGCAAAAGTATTAAGATACTTCGATCCGATCGAGGTGGTGAATACTTAAGTCAAGAGTTTCAAGATTATCTAAGGGACAATGGGATATTATCCCAATGGACTCCGCCATATACACCACAGCATAATGGTGTATCTGAGAGGCGCAACCGAACCTTGATGGACATGGTTAGGTCGATGATGAATCATGCAACTCTTCCAAAATCCTTTTGGGGTTATGCACTTAAGACAGCTGTTTACTTGTTAAACAGAGTCCCGACCAAGGTAGTCTCTACTACTCCATATGAGATTTGGAATAGTAAGAAACCTCACTTAACTCACCTTAAGATATGGGGTTGTCCTGCTTATGTGAAGCGGGTTGTATCAGACAAATTGGATGCTAAGTCTGATAAATGTCTATTTATTGGATACCCTAAGGAAACGAAGGGTTACCAATTCTATCATCCCTTGGAACAAAAGGTGTTTGTTTCAAGGCATGCTGTATTTCTAGAGAAAGAGTTTCTTTTACAAGAAAACAGTGGGAGTGGCATTAAACTTGATGAAGTTCACGAAACTCCAATAGACATTACAGAGACACCTAGTCTAGACCCACAACCAATACCTCATAATGATGAGCTATCAGTTAAACCTAAAACTACACCACCTCTTCGTAGGTCTGATAGGACACGCTACATTCCAGAGAGATACGGATTTCTCGTAAGTGAATCGAACGACGTGTTACTCATATGTGATGACGAACCTATCAATTATGAAGATGTTCTGAAAAGTTCAGAAAGAGACAAGTGGCTTGAAGCCATGAAGTCGGAAATGGATTCCATGTACGAAAATCAAGTATGGGACTTGGTTAACTCACCTGAAGGGACTAAACCCATAGGGTGCAAGTGGGTTTTCAAGAAGAAAACCGACATGGAAGGTAATGTTGTTACCTTTAAAGCTAGATTAGTGGCAAAAGGATATCGTCAGAAGCAAGGAATTGACTATGACGAAACCTATTCGCCAGTAGCTATACTTAAATCCATTCGGATGCTCCTAGCCATAGCAGCTCATTATGATTATGAGATATGGTAAATGGATGTGAAAATAGCTTTCCTTAACGGAAACCTGCTTGAGGATGTATACATGATACAACCTGAAGGTTTCACATCGGTTGATAAAACCAAAGTATGCAAGCTTCGACGATCCATATATGGACTGAAGCAAGCATCTAGGAGCTGGAACATCCGTTTTGATGAGACGATCAAAGAGTTTGATTTCTCACAAAATCCTGACGAACCTTGTGTGTACAAGAAGGTTAGTGGGAGTGCAGTCGTATTCCTAGTATTATATGTCGATGACATCTTACTTATAGGAAACGATATATCAGTTTTACAGACAGTTAAAATTTGGTTGTCCAAAACTTTCTCCATGAAAGACCTGGGAGAATCAATCTATATCCTTGGGATTAGGATCTATAGAGATAGATCAAAACGGTTGCTTGGTCTTTCGCAGTCTACATATATAGACCGAGTGCTAAAAAGGTTTAGCATGTCGGAATCCAAGAAAGGTTACCTTCCCATCAGGCATGGGATCAACCTTTCAAAGTCTATGTGTCCGCGCACAGAAGATGAGAGGATTTGCATGAATAAGATTCCCTATGCATCCGCAATAGGATCTATCATGTATGTTATGTTATGTACTAGGCCCGATGTATCGTATGCTCTGAGTGTCACGAGCATATACCAGTCTGATACAGGAATGGATCATTGGGCGGCTGTTAAGACAATCCTTAAGTACTTAAGAAGAACTAAGGATGTATTTCTAATATATGGAGAAGGAGATTTGATAATACGTGGGTATACAGATGCCAGTTTCCAGACAGATAAGGATGACTCCAAATCGCAGTCTGGATACGTATTTACTCTGAATGGAGGCGCAGTAAGTTGGAAAGGTTCCAAACAAGACACCGTAGCGGATTATACCACGGAAGCAGTTTGGATCAAGAAGTTTGTTTCGAAACTTGGTGAGGTTCCAACCATTGATGAAGCAGTGCCGGTTTACTGCGATAACAATGGAGCTATTGCACAAGCGAAGGAACCAAGGTCTCATCAGCGATCCAAACACGTCCTTCGACGCTATCATCTGATCAGAGAGATTATAAGTAGGAATGACATACAAATTGAGAGAGTTCCCACTGAAAGGAATATAGCGAATCCTTTAACTAAGGTCTTACCTCAAAGTAAGTTTGAGGGTCATGTTAGAGCCTATGGTATTGGATACCGTAGCGATTGGCATTAGGCCAAGTGGGAGTTTGTTAGTGATATGAGAGAAGTGTCCTAAGGCAATCGCCTTATGATGTAAACATTTATATTAATAAATGATAATTCACTATTTGAGTATACATGTTTTGTGTATTTGATTGGGATCTTAAACTCATCTACTGAATGTCCGCAATACAACTCACAGCATAAGAGAATTTGTGATGGGATCACAACTAGTGATTATCTCTATATGTGCAATTGTGAAGTATTGAAATTATCCCTAGTCGATGAATTGATAAAAACGGACACTATCGATTCTGTTGAGACTAGCATGGATTATTCTCTAATCAGCTGATTCTCACTGGCTGGTGACATTGGGATGTCCGGAGATAAACATGGATGCTAGTTAAGGGAACTAGTTCATTGGAGTGACTAGCTGTGAGACTTCATATGGTAATCTATATAGATATGTCAATGAAGTTCTTACTGCGGCTTAAGTGCGATGTTCCTTTGACTTGCGGTGTTCAAGTCATCTTGGTCATGGAGACTTATACTTTAACATCTTAAGCAAGCATCTCCTTGGAGGTGTGGACCCAGGATGATTGGGTATAAGCCGAAGTGCCCGAAGATGTTTGAGCAGCCTACAAAGGATTCACCACTCCTTGCGAGGAGATGTATACCCAGGCCTATCGTCGGATTGTTACTCAAAACCTCTGGACAGAGTATATCATGTTTAGAGTGCGAGTCTCTTACATGAGAGTAATTAGAAATCCAAAGGACGAGAAAGACACTACTTGGGCTAGGTGTGACGTAGTCAGCCTAGTGGGGACTGACACCATAGACCGTGTCCTGAACCAAGTGGGTATAAGGTGGTGAAGGGAATGGGGCACGATTCATTAGAGCTGCTGAAGGGTTTCAGAATAATTTCTTCTGAGGTCAAACCGTTGATCTTTCGATTAATTGGGGGTCATGATGTACTACTAGGTGCCACTCATGATCGTTCTATAATTTGTTGATTATAGACGGCCAACATAAATCGAAAGCCTATTTAGTCACACGCACTATGAGTAATCCGAGGGATTTAAAACGAGTTGAAAATTGGATTTTCCGATCAAGAGATATAAGTCGAATCTGAGTTAATCAGAGGCGCAACGAAAACTAAAAATGGCTAAGTCTTTTGAAGGCTTTTTGGGCGAATTAAATGAGTTTAATTCGCGATCGGTTCGGGTCGGTTTTGGCCGGCCAAAGAGGGTGTTAACCCTCCTTGGGTGGCCGGCCATTGAAGGGAGAAAAACCAATTTAATTGGTTTAATTAATAAAATAAATCTAGTGCGATTTATTTTATAAATTATGGATAAATAAATTTGTATAAAGAAATTTATATAAATAAATTTATAAGAAATTTATTCTTTTTATGGAAGTTAAAATAATCCATGAATTGGTTTATTTTAATTTTATAAAATCAATTATGAATTGATTTTTCCATAATAAGAAAGTTTATAAATTTCTTATAAAATTTATTCCATAATTTAAAAGGAGAAGAAGAATTTGTTTTATTATAAATTAGTTATAATAAGACTAGGCGTAACGGAATAAGTCATAAGAAATTGTATAAGATAAAATTCTTATTCTAACTAATTCCGTTAAATCCGTTAAGAGGGGACTTAGCAAGGGAGAAGCAACTATATAAGGTAAGCCTTGGATTCCTAATTGAATAATTGATATAGAGCTCCTTCTCTCCCTCTCTCTTCCCCTAGGGTCGGCACCAACACGGTTGCAATGGATTTTCTCCAAGGAAAGGCGGCAGCCCACCTTCTCCATGCATGAAGCCTCCAAGCCGAAAATAGCATCTGCTATTTTTCTTCTTCATGCAGAAGCCGACGGCGCCTATTTTTCCTCCATGCATGAACGACGGCGCCTATATTTTTCTCCATGCATGCATGCATGAAGCCGACGGCGCCAAATTTTCTTCTCCATGCATGAGCCAAATTTTCTCCATGCATAAAGCCTGCACCGAAAGCTAATTTTTCTTCATGCACCGAAAGCTAATTTTTCTTCATGCACCGAAAGCTAATTTTTCTTCATGCATGGTACGGGGCGATGCATGCATGAATAGTAAAGAATTGCAATTTTGCAATTCAACAAAAACAAGCATGGTTAGTTTCCTTTCTTCTCTCTTGTTCTTCTTGTTGTGCCTTCTGAGAATCTAGTAGTTCTCGTCGGCATAAAACTCGTGGCTTTGCGAAGTCATCCCGAAGAGAACTCGGCGTGGACGCGAATAGAGGCGAAGCTTCCAAGGGACGCTACGGTTGGATCTCGTCCCTTACTTCGAGTTACGAGAGGTATAATGTAAATTAGTTTACTTTTTCGCAAAATTTTATTATATGATTATGTCAACACACCATAGGGATTGCATGCTAGATACGGAGTTAAAATAATTTAGGAAATTATTTTATGCAAAAACTTCCGCTGCACGTAAAATTTTGAATTTTAACGAACTCGTATCCTTGTCAACATGCACCCGGTCCCAACACTATCAAGTCTATAACAAGAAATCAAGACTCGTTAAAGAATCTTCTGACGTTGTCTTTGAGGAAATTCCAAAAGTCAATGGTCAACCAGAAGATGAAGTCCAATTCGAACTTAGGAGACTAAGTTTGAATGAGAGTTCAAATGTTGTTGATGGTAATGAATCCGATGACGGTGAGCCTAGACAATCCGTTGATCAGCCGGATCCTGAGGCCGAACTTGTGTCTAGTGAACCCGTTCAAGAAGCACCACCAACACCAAGGCAAACTAGATTAGCCTCTAGTCATCCCCAAGACTAAATTGTTGGAGACATCCATCATGGGGTTCGGACTAGGTCATTCTTCCGGAATGAGGCTAACGAAGTTGCCCTAATTTCCGAAATTGAACCTAGGAAAATTGATGAAGCATTAAATGATCCCGATTGGATTATCGCAATGCAAGATGAACTAGGTCAATTCGAAAGGAGTCAAGTTTGGGACTTAGTCCCTAGACCTAAGAAGACCACCATCATTGGAACCAAATGGGTCTTCAACAACAAATTGAACCATAAGGGAGAAATCATTAGAAACAAGGCACGCTTGGTAACCAAGGGCTACAGTCAAGTTGAAGGCCTTGATTATGATGAGACTTATGCTCCCGTGGCACGATTAGAGTCCATCTGATTGATGCTCACATTTGCAGCACATCGTGGCTTCAAATTATACCAAATGGATGTCAAATCGGCCTTCCTAAATGGTTTGATTAGAGAAGAGGTCTATGTCGAATAACCTTTGGGGTTTGAGAGTACCGAATTCCCAAACCACGTGTTTAAGCTCAAAAAGGCACTTTATGGCCTTAAACAAGTACCCCGAGCTTGGTATGAGTGGTTGTCGACATTCTTGATTGAAAAGGGCTTCGTTAGAGGTCAAATAGACCCTACACTATTTCTACGAAGAGATGGTGACAATATATTTGTAGCCCAAGTATATGTCGATGACATAATTTGTGGCTCAAACAATAAGGTCTATTTAAGTGAATTTATTGGACACATGGAGAGTGAGTTTGAAATGAGTCTAGTGGGAGA
The DNA here is from genome assembly GCA_024364735.1 of Boesenbergia rotunda. Taxonomy (NCBI): domain Eukaryota; kingdom Viridiplantae; phylum Streptophyta; class Magnoliopsida; order Zingiberales; family Zingiberaceae; genus Boesenbergia; species Boesenbergia rotunda. The sequence goes on along the minus strand of JAGFNQ010003022.1, from coordinate 230,870 downwards.
GTTGACTTTCTTCCTTGGACTTGAAATCAAGCAAACTCGCGATGGTATCCATGTGCACCAATCAAAGTATACACAAGAAATGCTTCGAAAATTTAACATGAGTGATTCAAAAGAGGTAACCACTCCCATGGCTACAAACACAAGATTAGACCATGATGAGAGTGGTAAACCCATTGATTTAACTCAATATCGAAGCATGATAGGCAGTTTGCTATACCTTACAGCTAGTCGACCGGATATCCTATTTGCTGTGGGTATGTGCGCTAGGTATCAAGTTTGTGCCAAGGAATCTCACTTAATTGCTGTTAAGCGAATTCTGAGATATCTCAAGGGCACAATTGGTGTCGGTCTATGGTACCCTCGTACCGAATCTTTTGATTTAATTGGCTATACGGATTCCGACTACGCTGGATGTAAGTTGGACTGGAAAAGCACTAGTGGAGGTTGCCAATTCTTAGGTTCGTCCATAGTAAGTTGGTCGAGTCGGAAGCAACATTGTGTTGCTCTTTCCACGACCGAGGCAGAATATATCGCCATGGGAGAGAGTGTATCACAATTGTTGTGGATGATTCATACCTTAGAGGACTATGGATTGAGTTACAAGGGTGTGCAAGTGTTGTGTGATAACATTAGCACAATTAACCTAACCAAGAATCCAGTCCATCATTCTAGGACCAAACATATTGAGGTGCGTCACCATTTCATTAGGGATCATGTAGCTAGGGGAGATATTGTACTCTCTCATGTAGAGTCCAAATCAAACCTAGCCGACATTTTCACTAAATCACTTCCCGAAAATGAATTTAGTTTCCTAAGACGGGAGTTGGGAATGTGTCGTGCTTCATAGGGTTGAGTTGCATTAAAACCCTCCATGATTATTTCAAATTGTTGGGGAACAATTGGGTAACTTTGGGGACATCTCGCACAAACTATAAGGTTTAATAAAACGTTTTTGTTTGCTAGATATGGGGTGAGATGTTAGGATCAACTCAATTTCTCAAAATGTCATTGCATCCCTTGAGAAATTAAGTTGACGAGATAATAATCACGGTGGTGACCAAGTATGGGGAAAACCAATGCATAACATATGTGTATTTGGCTCTATGATCATACTTGGACATTCCAATCAAGGAAACTTGATTGGAAACCCGAATTTGATACAAACTTAATTGAAATTGCTTGAATGATTATTGATTGAGTTTGATTCCATTTGGATGGGTCAAAGTGATTGTTGAACCTATAAGGACCTTTGATACTTACTCAGGGATCAATTTTAGTCATGAGATCATGTCCAAGTTCGACAAACTTAATCAGATCTCATTGGAAAAATTCTGAAATTCTAAAACTGAACATTTCAGTTCGTATCAGGGAGTATCAGGAACCCTGATCGGTCACCGGACCGATCAGGCCTAGGGCTGATCGGTCTCTGGACCGATCTGGTTCCATCCTGTAACGATCGGTCCACAGACCGATCGGAGGGCCAGCAGTGACTCTCCGAACTTTTTGACCCAAGGTTCTGAGCCAGCCTGGATCGGTCCCTAGACCGATCTGGAACCCTGTGGGGATCGGTCCACAGACCGATCAGGGAGCTCAGAGGTTTCTCTCCGGACCCTACTGTTCGTGTCCTGATCGGTCACCCGACCGATCAGGAGCGCGTCTGATCGGTCACCCCACCGATCAGCATCCGGTCAGTCCGATCAGGCTGTAGCCTGATCGGTCTGGGTGCGATGAGATCGAACGTTGATCCATTCAGACGCATTAAATTCTGGTTGGTGGACTGATCCACCAACCGATTAACTTCGCGAAAACCTCTTATCGGCCGAACCCTAGCGCCAAAACCTCCCACTCACGCATCCTTTGCTTCGTGCGAAAACTCCTCAATGCTCTCCCCGTCCCTCTCTCGTGGAGAGACCTTGCGACCAGTTCTTGCGCCGGGAGTCTCTTCCTGTGCACGTTTTCTTCCTCTCAACTTCCAAGAACGACACCAATGGCACCAAAGTGAGTTTTGCCTTAACTTCTCCCTTCGAATCATGTCATGGATTATATCGAGAAGCTAATCATATTTTGGTTTTGCTCTTGTTCTTGCTGTTGTACCGTGACCCTATGGTTTTGGCCGTGACCTTACTTTCTCGTCTTATGTCAATGATCAAACCTTAAACCAAATGTGTCTTTTGATCATTGTGTCTTGGTTGCATTCTCTGATTGGGTCCTATCTGGTATGATCAATTCTTGATTCATTCTATGTTCATCTTGCTCAAATTGATTAAATTATGTGTATGACCAATTCAATCCTTTAGAAAGTCTTCCAAGGGCAAGGAAGCTGCTGAGGGCAGCTCGAGGGAGAAATCCCCTTCCTCCTCTGCCCCTTCCAGAAGGCCACAGCCTTCTTCTAGCTCCAGGTTCCCAAATGCGGCCTGTAAACAGGCCTTTCAAGCAAGGACCTTCAAACTATTACCCTGTCGATCCAATGATGTTCCTTTCCTGACTGAGTACTGTCCCTCTGTCATGGAGATTGTCACTTACTACAATCTGGGTTTTCTTCTTTCCTTGGAACGGACCATAAATTATGACCTAGTATCTGAATTCTACAATAACCTACAACAAGGTCCTCAAGGAGGATTCGAGTTCACTACTCGTGTCGAGAAGATGAACCTCGATTTTTCATATGAGATTTTAGCAGAGTACTTAGGTGGTCGACGGTCACCTAACCTCTATTCAATCTATCCCGAGCTCCCTGATCCTCTGCTAGCACCGTTCGCAGATGTTACCCCTGACTCTATCTATCAGCACTTCTTCGGTCATCCTCGCCCTACCGGGCTTGATGAGTTGGGTCCAGTTTTTCCTACTTTTGCAGCCCTTCGACTTGCTCCAGCTAACTACGTCCTTTTCAAGATCATTACAAATTGCATCTTACCCATTACTTCAAAGCCTTTGGCCGAGATCCGACCCTACCACTGCCTTATGCTCTACGGCATGCATTGCCGGATGAACTTTGATATCATGGAGAGCATTTTTCAGTCTATCCTATCCTACCGTGAGCCTAGCCATTGCACGGTTTATATGCCTTTTGGTCATATCATCACTGATTGGCTTATGTCAGTTGGTGTTGATGTCACCAAGGGCAGGACCGTGCCCATGGTTAAGCAAGATTGTCGTTTGGGTCGGCGGGCTTTTGCAAAGTCTGGTATTATCATTCGTGAGCGCGATGGGGTCTTGGTGTGGAAGGATGGACGCGGACTTGGTGATCTTCCTGGAGGGGCACTGCATTTTCAGGCACCACACGAGGCTCCTCCTGCTGACGCCGAGTATGACGACGAGCCGGAGCCTGATCTGCGCTTGCAGATCTCAGAGCTGGATCAGACGCTACAGGAGATTATTCAGTTGGGGCGACAGATCGCGAGGAGTTTCGGTCGGGCTTTCGGTCCCTCGATTGCCGCCTGACCAGGATCGAGACCGAGGTCTCAGGGACCCGTACACTCCAGCATACATGGTATGATGAGTGGCGCAGCCACACATTTCCAGGAGGTGCACCTCCTTCGAGTACTGCACCAGGGTCCTTTGCTTCTACTAATAGCACGATGGATGATCTCGTGGACGATGACGACCCTCCCGCTGATGTCTAAGCCTGGATGTTTCCTACTTTTCTCTGTGGTCTATATGGATAATTTGTGTGACTCTCAGGCTGTATGCCCTGCGACTTGACTATTGTGGCCTTGTGCCACACGTATCTTGCTCTTGATGCATGTGTCCTGCATCTTGCTACTTTTTTGATGTTTATGCTTTAACTTGTCTAACATTACCTCACATGCTTATCTAATCTTAGTATGTCTATTGTTGATGCCATGATTGTTTATATGAGTTTTATCTGCATGTTTGCTACATTGCCATGTTCATGCTTATAATGTTATGTCTAGTTGATACATATGATTGTCATGACATGCTTTGTGAGTTGTTACTTCCTGTTCGTATGATGCATGTGATTGCTATATCTTGCTCTATCTTTTTCACTTGTGTTCATATGGTTATTCTACAACCTATCACATCTTTGTTGATTTGGGATACCCCTAGGGTTGAGGGGGAGTTTGGTTTAGACATAACAGCCCTTCTAGACCCCTTTTCGATGTTCGACAAAGGGGGAGAGAGTGTGGATTGGTTAAGTTTAGAATGATCANCCTAATTCGGAAGGGTTGGGTGAAAAGTCCTAGCTTGGAGGGCTAGGTGAAAAGTCCTAACTTGGAGGGTTAGGTGCAAATTCCCATCTGGAGAATTAGGTGAAAAAGTCCTGGCTTGGAGGGTCAGGTGCCTAGCTTGGAGGGCTAGGTTGGATGATGTTCTAACTCGGAAGGGTTGGGTGAAAAGTCCTAGCTTGGAGGGCTAGGTGAAAAGTCCTAACTTGGAGGGTTAGGTACAAATTCCCAACTTGGAGAGTTAGGTGAAAAATCCTTAGCTTGGAGGGCTAAGGTGGATGAAAACTTAGCTTGGAGGGCTAAGTTTGAGTCCCTGGATCGGTCTGGTGATCAATCAGGGATTCTGGCACGCTGCTCCTTCGTGGATCGGTCTGGTGACCGATCCAGCAATGACTGATTGGTCTGGTGACCGATTAGGGAGCACACAGTGAGGTTGGGAACCTACTGTGCTGCTCCTGATCGATCTGGTGACCGATCAGGGAGTATGCGTTTCACCCATTGACTGGCTCCTGATCGATCTGGTGACCGATCAAGGAGCGAGCAGTGAGGTTGATTTCCCTTGCTGAACTGCTCCTGATCGGTCTGATGACCGATCAGGTTCATTGTGCAGATCGTTCTGGTGAACGATCCAACTTCGCGGGCTCCTCACTAAGATCGATCAGGACGGTTCCTGATCGGTCTAGTGATGATCTGATCGGACTGATGACCGATCAGGTGACACCCTGATCGGTCAGTTGACCGATCTGAAGGCTTATCCTGCGAAACTCAGAAATCGCCCGATATAAGGGTGGATCGGTCCGGTGAACGATCCACGACCTGGGATCGGTCTGGTGATCGGTCCAGGAGAATCTCAAAGAAATCGCGATTTCTGATTGAGCATTGGGGATCGATCAGGACGGAGCCTGATCGGTCTGGAACCATCCTGATCGGTCTGGTGACCGATCAGGAGGCTCTCTGATCGGTCAGGTGATCGATCACTTTAATTCAAATTGCACTGTCAGACGTTCTGATCGCGTCTGACCGTATCCGATTCGCTGCTGCTTACCTCTGATATTTGATTTGCTGTGTGATATACTGCTCTAACAGTCTGATTAAGCTGCAGGTGACAGGGGAGGATTCAAACACTCAAGGAGAAGTCAATGGAGGCTTTCCTTGGAGCAGGTTTGTCCATTTCTCATCTCAGGTTGCAACGGCTGGAGCTGCAGGACTGAAACCGCTGACTGAAGCTTGGCTGAGGGAGCTCAGGAAGTTCAGTAAGGGTTCAGTGGTAGCTGGCGTTGGCAGTGAGGCAGCTGGAGGCTGCTGGAGATGAGGTCACTTGATGCTTAGTGGAGAAACAAAAGGAACAAGAGACAGCTTCGGTGAAGCAGAGTTCTAAAGCTTGGGTTTTGAGTTCTTGCCGCCTGAAGTTCTCCACAAGTGCTTGCTGAGTTTTTGAAGTTTCCATTATTCTAAGCAAGCTATTGAGAAGCAATCATCCATTACTTGAGCTCTTGAAGGAGAGAACGAGAAGCTTGGAGTCCGACAGTGGGAAGACACGAAGAAGGGTTCTTGCGTGAGATCACCACTGGGTGGAGCTCAGGGAAGCTTGCTGCGTTCTTGTCCGTGATAAGTGTTTGAGTAAGATCCTTCTTGTTGTTCTTTGTGCGTAAACTCTATCTGTGATTGAAACACTGTGGAGAGGTTACTCCACCGAGAAGGAGGTTGCTTTTTATCCGGTGATCACCGGGGCTTGATCTGCCGACGATCAAGGGATCGCCCACCTTAAGGGCACGCCAAGGAGTAGGGGCAAGTTATCCCCGAACCTTGTAAATCCTCCTTATTAGCGATCTTGCTAGCTGTGTTTGGTTTGTTTGCCCGTTAGTTTTCTGCACACCTTGTTTTCTATTCTTTCCGCTGTGCTACTGATTTCTATGTTGCAAAAACTTGCTAAGTGCCAAAGGTTGCATTGATTGGCTATATTCACCCCCCCCCCCTCTCTAGCCATCCCGTTTCCAACATGAAGTCCACTTCCCGGCTTGCCCTTGGAGTCTTCTTCCCTCGGCTCTCGTCCCTCGGATAAGTCCTCTATGTGTGATTCTCCATGTCCTGCAAACTCAATCACACATATCAAATAACAAGATAACACTCTAACCTTAACCATGTTGACGCACACATCAAAACCATGATCTTCCCGATCATCCTTGGGTTGATTGCCCTAACAATCTCCCCCTTTTTGATGTGTGACAATATGTTTAAATTAGGGATAAAACAACAGCAAATAACAGCAATTGAAAAGCAAGACATAGTAAAACCAAGAGGTAAACACCCCCTTAACCTATGTCTTCTCCCATTTTCAATTCTTATCATAAACGAAGTTTAAACCAAAAGTTTAAGTTACAAACCTAACTTAAACCACTCATTCTCCCCCTTTGACACCATCAAAACGATTGCCCTAAGCAATACTCACCCATGGCATCAAATGAGAGAATTTCTCATTTCTGAAAATTTCCAGAATCCTGAAATCAGACGTGTTAGTCGACTGATACTCTTTAGTCTGCAATTTCAGGTTTCTGAACCGAATTGCAGAAACTCCCCAAATATTTCAGAAAATTTCAAAAATTGTGAAAATTTACAAGTATGTTTCACATGATATACTCTAACAAGAAAAAATATCAGTTCATGAAAAATTCAAACACGCTTGACTTTTTGACTAAAGTTCGAATTTCTTGAAAAACACTAACTTAGTATCAAAGTTTCAACCTAGTTTTGCAATCATACATGTCCCAAGCTTATGGCAAAACAGATAAAACATAGAATGATTTTCAAATGTTTAAAATGTCCAACCATGATCTTTGTGCAAGATATCCATTAATTAAACACTTACTTTCCCGATGGTGAGTCTATTTTTCATAATTTGATACATCTCATAACCCAACACTATGCTATAAGCACAAGTGAATCATTTGTATCATCCTAATGAATCAAGCACCACCTTCTTATTGTATTACTCCAAGGTCCATCCTAAACTTCTACAAAACACATACCAAAGCCCCTTCTTAAGGATGTGAATTCCGATTCGGAAAGAGGCTTGGTAAATATATCGGCAAGGTTTGACTTTAACTCAACATAATGTAATTCTATGTCACCCCTTGCCACATGATCCTTAATGAAGTGATGTTTCACTTCAATGTGTTTTGTTCTCGAATGATAAACCAGATTTTTAGTCAAGTTAATTGTACTTACATTATCACACAAAACCTTGACCTTGGAGTAATGTAACTCATAATCCTCTAAGGTATGCATGATCCAAAGTAGTTGAGACACACAACCACCCATTGCTACGTATTCGACCTCCGTTGTTGATAGGGCAACACATGGTTGTTTCCTACTATTCCAACTAACCAAAGATGACCCAATAAATTGACATCCTTCACTAGTACTCTTCCTATCTAGTTTACAACCTGCATAGTCCGAATCGGTGTATCCAAAAAGTTCAACATTTGGAGTTCTAGGGTACCAAAGCCCGGCATTAAGAGTACCTTTAATATATCTTAAGATCCTCTTGACTACCACTAGATGAGACTCTTTGGCACATGATTGATACCTTGCACATATACCTACCGCAAAATAATATATCGGGTCTACTAGCGGGTAGGTACAATAAACTACCAATCATGCTCCTATATTGTTATGAGTTTATCATTTTACCTTCAAGTTCATTATCCATTTTGACATTTGCTCCTATAGGGGAAGATGCTACCTTAGCATTTTCTAGTCCAAATTTCTTAATGATTTCCCTAGCATATTTAGTTTGATACACATGAGTCCCTTCATTTGTTTGTTTAACTTGTAAGCCTAAAAAGAAAGTCAATTCTCCCACAAGACTCATCTCAAACTCATTTTCCATACATTTAATGAACTCATGGAGAAATTCACTATTTGTTGACCCAAAGATAATATCATCCACATAGACTTGGGCCACAAAGATGTTCTTATCGTTAGATTTTAGGAATAAGGTTGGATCAATTGTACCTCTCCTAAAACCCTTGGATACTAAGAATGATGAAAGTCTTTCATACCAAGCCCAGGGAGCTTGTTTCAATCCATACAAAGCTTTTCATAGTTTGTAGGCATGACTAGGATAGTTTGGGGTTTCAAACTCGGGTGGTTGCTCTGCATATACTGTTGGTGCAGACAACACCCAAGTCGAACCTGTGTTTTGATAATGGCAAAAGGGTTCAAAAGTTAAGATGTTATGTTTATCTAACATGCTACTTAAGTGAGCAGGAAAAGTCCTAGAGAAGGGCTGCTAGGCACCTGGCGAAGGACTGCCAAGAAACAAAGTCCTAGCGAAGGACTGCTAGGCACCAGGCGAAGGACTGCCTGGAACCTAAGGCCCAGCGAAGGGCTGCTGGGCACCTAGCGAAGGGCTGCTAGGAGTTGAAGACCTAGCGAAGGAATGCTAGGCACCAGGCGAAGGACTGCTTGGTACTGAAGACTTGGCGAAGGACAGCTAGGCACCTGGCGAAGGACTGCTGGGCAAATGTCCAACCGGAGGAGCCGGTTAGCATCAGGTAAATTCTCCTGAGAGGAGTAGGTGAGGACGCGTTCCCCTTTGAGGGAACAGTAGGCGTCGGTTCGACCTAGGGCTCCATTTTGGAGACCCAAAATCAGAACCAAGATAGCTACGGCTGTAAGACTCACTAACATATTTGCTCTATCTTGTTTGGTACTAACCATGGATGCAGGACCGAAGGAACGAGTGTCTGCAGCTCAGAAAGCCTCAAAGGAGTGAGGCAGCAGCTGGGCTGGGCGCCCGGAAGGACCCGGGCGCCCTAAGTACAAGCCAAACATGAGTTCAGCAAAAGCATGCTTCGGAAGCTCACTGGGCGGGGTGCCCCCGTGCTCTCGGGCGCCCCGGATGCCTCAGGCACCCCGGGCTCAAGCCAACGAAGCGGATAGAGTCAAGCCAGCGAGAAGCCCGTGGATCGAGTCAACCCGGGCGCCCCCACTGTCAACTCTCAGCCTTATTTGAGTGGGATAAGGGCTGACCGAGACTTGCTCGGATTGGCTGACACGTAGGGGGGGCGCCCCCAAGGCTTCAAACAACACTTCTTCCAACGCCAATACGCTCTTCTACTCAAGCGCTTTGCTCCGGAAATCTCCCGACTCAAGATACAAGCGCCGACGACGTCCCTATGCTCCGAGATACATTCCACACCGGATGTCGATAATGAAGAGTTGTTCTTTTAAGTTTACTGCACTACAATTGATATACAATTCTTGTAAACCTTTTGCGCACATATAGAATTGCCCGCAGTAAACGATCAACGACTGTGGGCCTTGGAGTAGAAGCCGACCGCGACTCCGAACCAAGTAAAATCTTGGTATTTGCGTTTGGTTTTAGTTTTAATTTTTCCGCTACGTATTCTCTTTTTCAATCCGAAACGACTAACGATATTCACCCCCCCCCCCTCTATCGTTTTCTCTCGATCCAACAAGTGGTATCAGAGCGGGGAAGCTCAAAATTGGTGCAACCACCAATTTGAGAATTTTTCGATTTTTTAAGAATTTTTTTTTAATTCTTTTTTCGCTCGAAATTTTTCTCATTAATCGAGATTGGTGCAACACCCCTCGATAAATATTTTTTGTTCCCACACTACTAATCCAAGACCAAGTCTTGGGATATTTTCTTTCTTTTGTTTATTATTATTTCAGATAAATTCTTAAATGGCCATGCAAGAAGGCTTCAGTACCGCAAGACTGCCGCTCTTCAGTGGGAAGGACTTCTTCTACTGGAAGAGCAGAATGGAGGTCCACCTAAAAACTCAGGTGGACATGTGGATAATCATCCAGTCCGGACTAGAAATACCAAGGAATGTTGATGGAGTACAACAATCTTACACTGAATGGGACACTGCACTCAAAAAGAAAATTGAAGCCGATGCCAAAGCGACCCAAACACTCCAATGCGGCCTAACAAAAGAGGAGCTGAACCGGGTAGGTCCATTCAACAGCGCCAAAGAACTCTGGGGTAAGCTGATCGAACTACACGAAGGAGCCTCCGACACCCGAATCAGCAAAAGGGAACTTCTGCTAAACAAGCTATACACCATCAAGATGAACGAAGGCGAATCAACAGCTCAGCTCCACGCCAAAATCCAGGAGCTAATGAACGGTCTACACACCATTGGTCACAAGGTAGAAAACCATGACCTAATAAGGTACACCCTTAACGCTTTCCCAAGAAACACTTTGTGGGCATCTATGGTAGATGCTTACAAAGTTTCTAGGGATCTTTCCAAAATCAAGTTAGATGAACTTTTTTCTGAACTCGAATTACATGAACAGACTAACTGCAATCTGGCCGAGAAAGGCATTGCCTTTGTTGCAGGTAAAGCTGGAAAGACATCCAAGAAGAAAACTCAACCTGCACCCGAGTCTGATTCAGACTCAGACTTAGAAGACGACGAAGGAGATCGACCTAAGCTGGTCCGACTAGCCCGAAACTACTACAAGGAATTGAAGAATCAATCCAACAGAAGGAAAGCCAACCGAAGAAAGGAAGAACCAGTTGAACCCTCAAATGACAAGAAAAACCAAACGTGACCTGCTACGAGTGCAAGAAGAAGGGTCACTACAAGACGGAGTGTCCTAACCTAAAGGAGACTAAGAAGACAAGAAAGAAGAAAGCACTCCAAGTAACGTGGGGCGAGTCCTCCTCCGAAGAAGAAGAAGAGGTCCCACAGTCGAACCTGCTCGCACTAATGATAGACCCAATTTAGCTAATTAAAGTTGTCACGAATGTGTGGGCTCATCAGATTTAAATGTGAATGAATAGCTGGAAACTCTTTTACAATCAAAAGTATGAAAATGTAATATAGGGGCCACAGGTCGTATTTTTCTCGGGGACTAGTTGACGTTATTTGATTCGCGCTTGTATTTAGGTGTCGTTAATGAATTTTCGGGTTTCAAATAAATATTTGGGTTTTGGGTTCAATTAGAAATAAAATCGCAAAGGAAATAAAGGCACTCAACTAGATGAAAACCCAATTCACCCAAGGCAACTTAACCGAATTTCAAAGATGCAAATCTGAACTCAAATACAAGCTACAAGGTCTGTTCAAGTTTAATCCAATAAATGTCGAATGCTTCTCTTGATACAAAGTGAACAAAAGATTGACACAACTTTGTACCAAGAGAAGAAGATTAATTTGCCAAAAAGGATTGTACTAAGTGCTAACTGGGATTTACCATTCCGAATTGAATTGAATCACTACAACTTGAAAGACAAAGCTAATAGTGAAGAGCTCATTATGCATTAGGGCTGGAAATCAGAGATGAATGCAGTAAAATTCAGAAATGAACTTAAATGCAGATTTCGAATGCAAACATTCAAAAATAAAGCATCAGACCATATGCAATTGCAAACAAACCAGCTGAAATGAGTTGCCCTAACCTACAGTTCAGTAGAAACTTGAAGAAAAATCACCAGTTAATTGGCACAATTTCGGAATTTATTAGCTGAATTGCAGGGACAACATTGATGAGCAGAAATAGAAAACTTACTTGCAGAAATGTGACTCAAGTTGCAACCAACTGATACATTGCAAGATAAGTAAAATGTAGCAATGAAACATAGATGTGAAGCAATGCTTAGGAATGCACTATCACACTGAGCATTATTCTTCACTTCGGAAGTTAAAATGGACACAATTCGAATTCAACATACTGCAGAATCAGCAACTAAGGAAATTTGCAGAAAAAGGGTTGATATGCAATGAACAAATGGAGCTAAAAATTCAGAATTCAAGCTGGATGAGAAACAAACTTGAACCATATATATTAACACACTAAATGTGATCTTTAATTGCAGGGACTTGACTACACAAGATTCGAAATTGAAAGAAGATGCAAAAATCAGAAACCAAGCTGAAAAATTCAGAAATGACTTGGCACGCAACAATGAAATGGCACGCAAGGATTTAAACAGAAATAAACTGAAGTTTAAACTGATAGATCACTAAACAAGCTGACTAACTACTTGACTTGAAAATTTAAATCCTAATTAAGCAGAAACCAATCAGAAAACGAAATTACAACAGCTAAAACAGATTCAGAAACTGCAGAAATGAAATGTAACTACAGAAACGACATTACAGCTAATGAAACAGAAATTAACTATGGTAAACTAATCCTCAATCTTCCCTAAGCTCAAAAGCTTCTTGGTCGTCAAGCAAGACTGAGCCTCGAACCCGCAAGCTCAAAAAACCATTGAAGAACAGCTCAACAATTCAAATCCAGCTCTCACTCTGAACCAATCTGAATTCCAATCGATTTCCTCAATCTGGCATTGTCCAAGTGCGCGGATGGTGTGGGGATGAACCAATGCACTCCAGGGAACCCATCTGAACTGCTCGGGTGAATGAAGGATGGAGCAAAATCGAGATTGAATCAATAATTGACAGAGCTACGGAAACCTCACAACAACTCTGTTTTGGCCAATTCGGAGCTGGAAATTCACCGAGAGCCTTCCCAATAACCTAGCAATTGATCTATTAGAAGGATTGAAGGGTCGCGCCCCTTTGGATGAAGAACTACAGAAGAAAATGCTAAGAACAAGCGAGGAAGACGAAGAACGGCGGAGACGCGACGAGGAAAGCTGCTGCCAAATTTTTCCTTAAGTAATTAAAATTGGACGGCTCAGATTGATTGGAGGAGATCCAACTGCTGATCTTGCTCTGATTTGAGCCAAACTTTGAGGATGATGATCTGGGGTCAGGATCTGCCTCGTGGTAGCTCAGATCCTCCAGAGGTGCAACGGATGGTCCAGATCAACTTAGTCTTTGAATGGATGATCTAGAGCCCTCCAAGCTTGATCCAACGGTTGATTGAGCTCTGATTGGAATGAAACTTTCAGATCTTGATTAGAGTGCTTGATCAACCCTAACCCTAGCTCGGATTGCGTCAGATATCCCGGATGGCTCAGATCTAGCCGCTTTTGAATCGGACGGCCCGGATTAATCCAAAACATGATAATTCGATCCGGTTCCACTTCCGACTCAAGTTTGACCCAGTATGCCCTAGGTCCAGGATCCTTTTATGCCTTCAAAAATATATCAAAAAATTAGTGGCCAAATAATCCAAAAAATATGCAAATTTGCAATTAAGTCCAAATTAATAGGAAATCCTAAAACCTAGGGTAAAATCATAGTTAAGCAATAAAAACATAGGTCAAACATGGATTTTAGAAATTAAAATCATCAATAAAATGGTATCTATCAACTAACCGCCTCAGAAGAAATCGAAACAAAGTCAGAATCGGAGCCGGACGACGGAAAACTTACATTCTCAGACAACGGCGAAATAACTGTAAGTGGTTTTTCAAGAAATCAGTTAAGTGAGTTAATTTCCTATCTTTCTCGAGATTTGGCAAAAGCTAAACTCCAAGTCAAATCTCTCTGACAAGAAGTAAAACTTCTGAAAGAGAGAGCTGACTCTAGATCCTTAACTGAGAAGGTTCAAGAAGGAACCTCTACTCAAGTTGAAAAACTTGAGAAAGAGAACTCCTCCTTGAAAACTCAAGTCAAGAACCTTAGAACAGCCTTAGAACGATTCACTTCTGGTTCCAAGGGTCTTGACATGATTTTTGGAAAACAGAAGTCGGTTCTAAATCGATCCGGACTAGGCTATAGAACCAAATCTAGACAAAGATCCTACTATGCTGTACTGAACTAGTCCAGACCTAAAGTTCAGGCATGGGTACCCAAACTGTGCCTAAACAAACAAACTGGATCAAATCAGTATTGGATCCCCAAGGACAAGATTCACATCTTGTCAAACCATTATCGTGGCTTTAGTCCAGGGGGAGCCAAATTAAAAACAATATTTATTGTTAGATAAAATTCAATTTTTGTTTGCAAATTGCATGATTGATTGTTTATTTAATTTCTGCAATTTACCATGCTTAGACTTAGGAATGGTTAGTTTAAGGACTGAACCAACTTAATTGAAATTTGAACAACATAGTATTAGGTAGCAGTGAGATGATAGTATGTTAGGGAAGCCAATTCTAATAAGGTCAAGTATACTCTACTTGGTCTCTTTAGACTGGTGAAACTAGCCGAAGCTACCGATCTAAGACCCAAACTAGTTAGAGCAGAATTTTTCAAAAAATAATTTTGAAAATGAAATTTCATTAAAAGGCTTTGTCGAGGAAAGGGTTGATGATCCAATAAGGCTACGGCCAAAGAAGGCCTAGTGCCTCGCCAAGACCTGGAAGCCAATTTTTGAAATTCAAATTATTCTTTGTAAAATTCAAATCTAACATAAATTTTCAGTTAATTGTAGATTCAAACATTTTTTTTAAACTCAAAATCAACTGTTTTCAAAATTAATTCATTTTTTTTAAATCATAATCTTTCAAAATAATTCTATCTACCTATCTCACAAAAACCCATAAGGCAAACGTGATTGACAACTTTAGAATGGGTGAGATGGTAAAATTTAACTTAATTAAAATTCAGTTAATACCTGCATTATTGTTTAAATACATTTTAGAATGGAATTGACCTAATACTAGTCAAACCATGGTCAAAGTAGTCAAACCATGATCAAGGTAGTCAAACCATGGTCAAAGTAGTCAAACTATGGTCAAAGCAGTCAAATGATGTTATATCACAGTCAAAATAATCAAACCATGGTCAAATGGTCAACAAAACATCAAAGTTGTCACTTCCTACCTAATCCGGGCGCCCGTGACTCCTAGGGCGCCCCCTCATAACTTTCTCTTCGTTCAAGGCAGAGAAATTGCCAAGTCTACCTAATCGGGGTGCCCCGGCCCCTGCGGGCGCCCCCAGGACTGGTCAAAGCAGCAAAGCTGCCGACTCTTTCTGACCGGGGCGCCCGGGCCATCCCGGGTGCCCTCGACCAGTAGTAGGACACTGCCAAAGGCAGTAGTCCCTGTCCTGGGCGCCTGGGAGCTCCCGGGCGCCCTAGACAAAATGCCTATATAAGGCAACCTAATCTCCTCATCTTGCCACACCCAAACCCTTTCTTCTCCCTAACTCTTCTCATTCAAGGCGAACTAACATCTCCTGCCCAAGTGATTCTCGTGCTCCCTCAACCTCAACCATGCCTCCTCGGTATGATTTCTCTTATGCATTTAAAAATTATTTTTCTTAATTCATTTCTTATAAATGAATGCCTTTTATCTTAGAAAACGCCGAGCAAACCAATCAAACCCTGGTACCGAACCTAGTCCCGATCCTAGGTTCCCAACCTTAGAGCTTTGCAATAGATTTGCTCGAACAATATATAAGCCTATTAAGACAAGTTACCTAAATAGGCAATTCTTTACTCAATCTTGTCCATTGGCCATGAATGTCATCAACTTTTACCAACTAGACAACCTTGTATTCTGCACTCATCCTATCAACACTTCCCTCTGTGCAGAATTCTATAACAACATAGTAAGACAAGACAATCTTATGTTTGCCACCACCGTTCAAGGGATGCCCTTGACAATCACCCCCTCATTGCTTAATCGATTTCTTGGACTACGACTCTCACAGTCCACCTTTTGTTGTTACCCTCCTAGGGAGCCTCCCTTTGATGCTCCCTACTCTCACATTACCCTATATACTCTACACTCCTACTTCTATAGGGACGCTAGGAACTCCTTGGCCAGACAATTTCAATCTGTTGCCCTCCAGGTCCAGGACTATGCTCTTTATAGAGGTATAGTCCGCTGCATTCTACCCTTATCTACTAGAGACGTAGCTGCCATGCGACCATTCCACACTTTCCTCCTATATGCATTGATTCATCATCTTAACATCGACATTGGACTCCATATGTTCCACACGATCTTACATGCGTCCAGTGTTACCACGCAGGGGCGGGTACGCACTCCCTATTGCCACATCATCACATCTATTCTACATTATCACGGTTGTAACATCACCGAGGGTGAGATGGCCACGATGACTGACTTCGATGAGATAGGCTTTAGGAACTTTTCCCTAGCTGGTATAGAGATCTCAGGTACCGGGGTTTTATCGTGGAGGCGACAGAGAGCCGGACCCCAGATCGACTCTGACGAGGAGGTCGAGGTCGACGTTGCAGATCTGGCAGCCGAGGTCCGAGAGCACATAGACGAGCCCCCACCACCGACACTCTACGAGAAAGTGACACGGCTCGAGACACAGGTCCAGAGCCTCCGAGAGGAAATGGAGGCAAATCATGCTGAAGAAATGGAGACAAATCAGGGCTATTACACTGAGTACATGAATGCCCTCAGAGCCGATAGGGAGACCAACGACGCACGATATCAGGAGATGATGGCGCTATTTCGATCCTGGCAGCCAGGCTCTTCTGATCATCCCGGTCCCTCCTCCTAGATTTGATGAGCATTGTACTCTTGACTGGTTGACTGTCCCTACTCGGTAGGGTTGACTCGTGTCTGATTATGGTGTGACTATCCTGGTCCTCTACTTTGACCAGCCGACTTATGGAGTTGACTATTTGTTTTTTCATGATTATCTGATCTTTATTAAGATTATGTCTGGTAGAATAGGTTTACTCTACTTTTGTTTTTTGCTTTATTTAATTTGAAAAATTAGTTTTTGATTAAAACCGCTTTACGTGATTTCAAAATCAGCTTTTACTTGGTTTAAAAAAATCTTTTTAAATAGATTTTTTGACTTAGTTTTATTTTCAAAAAATACCCCTTCAAAACTAGGGCTTTCTCGCAAATGGACTTAGCCTAGGCCCTAACCCTAGAACTGCATGCACCTATAGATCTAGAAGCCAGCATCTCCCAAGTACGTTAGGGTACTGTTGATTGATAACCTAGAATGGTTGAGATGCTTAGGTCTTTGCCTTAATTCAAGATGCTTTAAGTCAGTGCATCTGCAGAAATTGGGGCACTAAATACAACTTAAACAGTAATCAAGTTAAGTGTCAAGTTTAGAAAATCTAACTTGAACAGAACACTTAACTCGACTAACCCTAGCGAAAACTACTGTTTATAACAGTTAGTAAGTAGCTAATTGGGTTAGACAGGACCCTAAAAGAGATAATTGAAAGTGGTTTGGTCTTGAATTGGTTCAGTACAACACATTATGTTTTTTCTGCTATATTGCTTTATTTTTGATATATGGCAAAGGGGGGGGGGGAGATAGGAAAGGAGAGAAGCTTAAAATTTGATTTTGATATATGGCAAAGGGGAAGAGATAGGAAAGGAGAGAAGCTTAAAATTTGTTTTCAAAATTCAAAATTTCAAAACATTATCCTTTCTTCAAAAAGTACTTAATCTATTTGTTTTCAAAATTACTAAGTTTTTCTTCAAAAGTTTCTCTAAGTTAAGCTGCTTTCAAATCGTTTTAAGTACTTAAACTTAAGTTGCTTTCAAATCTTTGTTAAGTACTTAAACTTAAGCTGCTTTCAAATCGTTTTAAGTACTTAAACTTAAGCTGCTTTCAAATCTTTTTAAGTACTTAAACTTAAGTTGTGTTCAAAAATCTTTGTTAAGTACTTAAACTTAAGCTGTGTTCAAAAACCTTTTTTAAGTACTTAAACTCAAGCTGTTTTTCAAAAAGTTTTTCAAGTACTTAAAACTTAAGCAGTTGTAAATTTTGCTAAATACTTATCTTAAACTTAAGCTATGGTTCTAAGAACTTAAAACATCAGAAGATGTTTCTTTTCTACTGACTTGAAATTTCTTAAGTGTAAACCTTCAAAAGTGCACAACCATTTTTTTTTGAAAATATGTTTCTAAAGGTTCTTTTGAAAATTGTTCTAAGTGTTTAAAAAATTAATTCCATCTTTAGACTTAGAAATTTTTGTTAAAAACCCCACGAACTTTTGAAACCCCTAGGGGGAGATTCCTTCAAGGGGGATGAAACTAAACTTTTATATCATCTGTTCTGATTAACTTAACTTTTTGAACCGGGTTGCCATAAATCAAAAAGGGGGAGATTGTTGGTGCAGACAGCACCCAAGTCAAACTTGTGTTTTGATAATGACAAAAGGGTTCAAAAGTTATGATGTTATGTTTATCTAACATGCTACTTAAGTGTGCAGGAAAAGTCCTAACGAAGGGCTGCTAGGCACCTGACGAAGGACTGCCAAGAAACAAAGTCCTAGCGAAGGATTGTTAGGCACCAGGCGAAGGACTGCCTGGAACCTAAGACCCAGCGAAGGGCTGCTGGGCACCTAGCGAAGGGCTGCTAGGAGTCGAAGACCTAGCGAAGGAATGCTAGGCACCAGGCGAAGGACTGCTTGGTACTGAAGACCTGGCGAAGGACAGCTAGGCACCTGGTGAAGGACTACTGGGCAAAAGTCCAACCGGAGGAGCCGGTTGGCATCAGGTAAATTCTCCTGAGAGGAGTAGGTGAGGACGCGTTCCCCTTTGAGGGAACAGTAGGCGTCGGTTCGACCTAGGGCTCCATTTTGGAGACCCAAAGTCAGAACCAAGATAGCTATGGCTGTAAGACTCACTAACATATTTGCTCTATCTTGTTTGGTACTAACCCTGGATGCAGGACCGAAGGAACGAGTGTCTGCAGCTTAGAAAGCCTCAAAGGAGTGAGGCAGCAGCTGGGTTGGGCGCCCGGAAGGACCCGGGCGCCCTAAGTACAAGCTAAACATGAGTTCAGCAAAAGCATGCTTCGGAAGCTCACTGGGCGGGGCGCCCCCGTGCTCCCGGGGCCCCAGATGCCTCGGGCGCCCCGAGCTCAAGCCAACGAAGCAGATAGAGTCAAGCCAGCGAGAAGCCCGCGGATCGAGTCAACCCGGGCGCCCCCACAGTCAACTCTCATCCCTATTCGAGTGGGATAAGGGTTGACCGAGACTTGCTCGAATTGGCTGACATGTGGGGGGGGGGGGGGGGGCGCCCCCAACGTTCAGGGCGCCCCAGGAGGATATAAATAGCCTCTCGACCCCAAGGCTTCAAACAACACTTCTTCCAACGCCAATACGCTCTTCTATTCTGTAACACCCAATAATTTTCATGAATTATTAGGAATTTTCTGGCAATTTTTCGAAATAAAAATAAAAAGAAAAAGAAAGGGGTCCAGCAGGGGTTTGATCTCGTGAAGCGTGGTCCTTAAGCGAGCTCGGCTAGCCAAAAGGGCGGGGGTATCAAGCACAGAAAAGGATGAACTGAATTAATGTTATAGTTGAGTAAGTCCTTTTCATGAAGAGGTGTTTCAACTTCCCCTTAAGTTGCGATTTAATCCCCTTTTAGGGCTGGGTGACGGCGCAAACAAGCAAAGGGGGGTTGCGAAAACAGGGAGAAGGCAAAGGATTTCTTCCTCCTTCTTCTTCCTCTTGAGTAGAGAACCTAGGGTTCCTTCCCTAGGGCCAAGGAGTGAGGATTTTCGCAAGGAAAGAGAAAAGGAGTGCTACGCTAGAGTTTTACCATATACTTAGTGAGTTTTCTTCAAACAAAGTGTAAGTAGATCACTCACCTGCAATAGAAGTAGTTTCGTATATAGTTTCTTGTTGTAGAACCGTGATTTTGTGATCTAAGTGCATGCTTTAAGAATATTATTTTATTGTGTGATTTAAGTTTATGAAGAATACATGTTTTATCATAGAACTTGAATTAGAGTAGGTTTTGTGTATGTGAATCTAAGCATGATAAGACCAAGTTCTTGAAAAGTCCCAAAAATGAGTTTTGGGTTAAGGGCATGTAAGATGCTCGATGAAAGTTCCAAGTAAGAAAAGTAAAGGTTTGTAGTGCCAAATTTATGGAAAAAGATAAGATAGCTTGATAAGTATAAACATTATGAGTAAGAAAGTATTTTACTTTTATAAAGTGACATATGCCGGGCAAAGGAGAGGCCCACAGAAAGTTAGAAAGAAGCTCTAATAGGTTGCGATGGCTCGCTACCCCGAAACCTATTAGGGATGCGCGCAATGGTACATTGATACCAGGTATAGTGTCAAGGCCTAGAAAGTTAATTATTATTTTGAAGTATATGAGTATATGTAAGTGTTTTTAGTTAAGTGCTTGTTTTGTTATGTATGTTAACGTTGTTATGTTACAAGCATGTTAAAAAGTAAGAGCAAGGAAGTTAGTGTTTTAAAGTATGGAAATGTATAAGTATCAAGTCTTAAAAGAAATCATGAACATGTTAAGTTTGCAAGTGTTTTAATGCAAGTAAATGTTTTCAAGCAAGTTAGTGTTTTATATGAAAGTTCTCATGTGCAAGTATTTCCAAGTGCATGTATTTTGAAGCAAGCATCCTTTGAAAAGAGCATGTTTATCATCGATCGCATGGATTTGTGAGTTAGGATTTACTTACTAAGCAAACCGCTTATTAGTTGCATTTCCTTCTATTGCAGATAAAGGTAAAGAAAAAGCATAAGCTAAGGAGGCGAACAAGACTTGCATTGATGTTCAGTGGCGGCGGCCATGGAAGAGATCTTTGGGTTAAGTCTTATAGAAACTTGTGGTTGGTGTTTTGGATTGGTAGAATGTAATGATTTTGTTTAAACTTTGCATAGAGACCAAGTTGAGTACAAACTCTAGTATAGATTTCACATGTTTTGATAGTTTATTTAATTCCGCAAAGATCCTAATTGCAAGTTAATAGGTTTGTTTTGGGTTGCTAAGATGCTTATAAAACTAGTATAGAGTATAGATTTGGAGTTATTTATCTATATGCTTTGGAAGTGTATGAATTATGGACCTTTGAAAGGTTTTTCTCAGGTCTAAAACTGCAGCTTTCAGGCGTGCCAGTCAACTGTTTCAGATACCAGTCGACTGACATATCGAATAGAACCTTCTGTTCGATGCACCAGTCGACTGCCAAGAAGTCAGTCGACTGGTGCCGCGCACAGAAAGTTTCTGTGGTCGATACCAGTCGACTGGCCTTATAGCAGTCGACTGGTGCCATTGAAAAGAAAGTGTTGTAGGGCAGATGGTTAGTGCTTCAGTCTTACAATTAAGAGGTCTAGGGGTTAAATCCTTGCAAAGCAAATAAAATGAAAGTTGTCTTGTTTTTTTTTGAAAAAAAAAAGAAAAAAAATTCAGAGCAAGTTAAAGGGAGTCAAGTAGTTGTAACCTAAGGCTAAGGATAAGGTAAAATTAAGGTTAAGTAAAAGTGACGTCCGTCTTAAGTTAAGAGAAGTCGGGTCGTCAGAGCAAGTTAAAGGGAGTCAAGTAGTTGTAACATAAGGCTAAGGATAAGGTAAAATTAAGGTTAAGTAAAAGTGACGTCCATCTTAAGTTAAGAGAAGTCGGGTCGTCACATACTCAAGCACTCTGCTCCGGAAATCTCTCGACTCAAGATACAAGCGCTGACGACGTCCCTCTGCTCCAAGATACATTCCACACCGGATGTCGGTAACGAAGAGCTGTTCTTTTAAGTTTACTATACTACAATTGATATATAAGTCTTGTAAACCTTTTGCGCACATATAGAATAGCCCGCAGTAAACGGTCAACGACCGTGGGCCTTGGAGTAGGAGCCGACCGCGACTCCGAACCAAGTAAAATCTTGGTGTTTGCGTTTGGTTTTAGTTTTAATTTTTCCGCTGCGTATTCTCTTTTTCAATCCGAAACGACTAACGATATTCACCCCTCCTCTATCATTTTCTCTCGATCCAACATATACCTCTTCCTTAATGACCCCATTAAGGAATGTTGACTTTACATCCATTTGGTGAAGTGTGAAACCCATGTGAGTGGCATATGCTAATAAAATTCTAATAGACTCTAATCTAGCTACGGAGGCATATATCTCATCATAGTCAAGACCCTCAACTTGATTAAACCCCTTAACAACCAACTTAGCCTTGTTTCTAGTTATCTTTCCTTGATCATCTAGCTTGTTCCTAAAGACCCATCTAGTGGTGACAATGGTACAATCATTGGGCCTAGGAACTAACTCCCATACTTCACTCCTTTCAAATTGATTCAACTCTTCTTGCATGGTTAGGACCCAATCCACATCAGCTAATGTCTCATCAATAGATTTTGGTTCTAATTGAGAAATCAAGACAATTTGACAACTATGTTCCCTAAAATAGGACCCAGTCCTCACCTCTTGAGTGACATCACCAACTATTTGGTCAATGGGGTGATCTTGGTGATGCCTTAAGGGCCTAGAGGTTATGGGTTCATTAACTACATGATGTTCATCCTCTAATGCACTTCTCTCTCCCCCTTGATCATTGCCCCCCAAATATAGGTCTTGAATTTCTTGGATAAGGGGTTGACTTTCCTCTATGTCCTTATCAATAGAAGATTTCCTAGGGTATGTGTTTGTAGACTCATCAAAATCCACATTGGATGACTACTCAATTACCTTAGTCCTTTTGTTATATATCCTATATCCCCTACTAGTGGATGAATATCCAACCAAAATCCCCTCATCCGCCTTAGATTCAAACTTTTTCAAATCATCCTTGGTGTTCAAAATGTAAACCTTACATCCAAACCCCCTAAAGTAATGAACTTGTGGAATTCTCCCATTCCATGACTCAAATGGAGTTTTTCTAAAAACCCTATGAATTAAAATCCGGTTTTGGATGTAACAAGCGGTATTTACCGCTTCACCCCAAAAGTAGTTAGGTAGAGAATATGCATTAAGCATGATCCTAACGACCTCTAGTAAGGCTCTATTTTTTCTTTCTACCACACCATTTTGTTGAGGGGTTCTTGGGTATGAAAATTCATGCTTGTACCCATTTTCTAAACAAAATTGTGAGAAGTTTGAATTTTCAAACTTCCCACCATGGTCACTCCTAATTCTGTTGATCTTGAGGTGTTTCTCATTTTCAACTCTCTTACTAAAACATATGAATATCTCTAAGGTATCATCCTTATGTTTCATGAAAAACACCCATGTAAATCTAGAGAAGTCATCTACAATTACCAAACAATATTTGCTTCCTACTAAGGATGGAGTACTATGACAATCAAATAAATCCAAATATAATAGTTCTTGTTGGGTTCTCCCGGCACAAAAAACATAAAACGCAGCGGAAACAAGAACCCACGAGCGATCCATGCGAAAGAAAAACTCATACAAAGTTGATCTATATTACTTCTAAAGAAGATATACCTCTGGAGTGTGCCCTTTGCTTATCCCGCTCGTCCAAGATGCGCCGGATCTCTTGCACGTTCAAGCGTCCGTGCATCTATTCGTATCCATACGAAGACAATCTCTCGACTTCGGGAGAACTACCTTAGTTGTGCTAGCAACTTGAGGTAGCTCACAGAACACCAAGAAACCAAAAGAAGGTTTCGGCCAAGAGAGGGAGGAGAGGAAGAAGAGAGGAAGGGCAGAAGAAAAGCACACACTTAATTCATTCAAAATGACTAGAGTCTCTTTTGTATTCATCCCATGAATATGAAGAGTCTTTTGTCTCTTTGACTTCCCTTCATTAAAGCCAATAAAGAGCATATCTTTTCATGTGACTCTTCACATTCTCTTCATCCAATGAAGAGAGACTTTTCTCTTTCCTTCACATGCAATTCCGACCGGGCCTCCGACTAGGTCTCCCGAGTGTCGAGCTCCCAACCCAGTCTACCGAGCTCCGACCCAGTCTGCCAAGTGCCGAGCTCCCGAGTCCCCAACTCGGGCTCCCGATCAGAATTCCCGAGTTCCTAACTCGAGCTCGGACTTCCCGAGTTCCCAACTTGGGCTCGGACTTCCCGAGTTCCCAACTCGGGCTCCCACTCAGATTTTCCAAAGCATCATGCCCTTAGTGTGTGACCCAATATGCTCTTGTGACGTTGGCAATGCGCCTAAACACCTTAGACACATAAGCAATAAGCGGCATCTAGCAATGCATCATTGCTACCCAAGTAACAAGAAAAGTCGAGATCCGACTAAACCTCCGTGACTATGATAGTGTATGGCCTTGTCCTTCTATCCATGATATCTTAGATTGACCAATGAGGCATAGACCGTGTCATCCTCAATCAATCTTATGTTTCTTGATCCCCGAGTAGACTCACTCAAATAAATAAACTCAATATCTCATATTGACTCATTTGAGCATGGTCATTCGTTTTAGTAGTCCTACTCGATCAAGGGGCCCACAGATATCACTCCCGTCATATGGGAGGGATAGATACCATGTACATCACTCACATCCCTCCGCATAATTCATTACATTCCCAGTGATCGCCTTTATAGTCCTCCCTGTTACGGGTAACGTTTGACGATACCAAAGTATATAACTCCTTATGTAGGGAATCATAGTGATTTCAGGTCTAAGAACTATTCATACTAATAGTCACATGAGAAAGTTTATGACACTCATATGACAATCTATGAAACTTTCTCATGACGGGTCAATTTATTACACATTCTCCAATGTATACCCATGTGTCAACTTGATATCACATATCTATGACTTGTGAGCTCAAGTCATTAGTTGACCTACATACTAGTCTCCATGCATTAATATTGTCCCTGAATATTAATACTTGACTAGGAATAATTTAGTATAGTGTTCTCTACATTATCTCACAATCGATTCAACCAATCGATATTATGTAGATAAGAACCTACTATACAAGGACATTATTATACTTAGTTATTTGACACAAATACAAAATAAGTATAATAACCAAGCATGTCTTTATTAATGATAGAATATGATACAAAATGTCTCTAGTCAATCATCACATAATTGGCCCTAGGGCTCCTACTAACATTTCTAAAGGTAAAGAATTGCTAGTTAAGGTTTTACCTTTGTGTGATGATTTAGATTGCTTACCCGCTTGGCATGCATCACACATCTTAGTCTTTTCATACTTGATCATGGGGAGCCCCTTCATCAACTCCTCCTTTGCCACTCTTGCAATATTCTTCATGTTGATGTGCCCAAGTAGCCGGTGCCACAACCATCCTTCTTCTTCTTTAGATATAAGACACTTAGAAAAATTGTTAGAAGCATAAGCAAGATTAAGATAATAAATGTTAGCTTCTCTATATCCTTCTAGCATAATACTTTCGGATCCATTTTGTCTAATTAAACACTTTCTAGCATGAAACTCAACCCTATATCCTGCATCACAAAGTTGACTTACGCTAAGTAAATTAAACTCCATATCCTTAATCAAATGAACTTTATGAATTGTGATTATAGGAGATACCTCAATGGTGCCCCTACCAATTATTTTGAGTTTCCCATTATTTTCGAATGACACAGTTCCTTCCCTTAGATCGCTAATGGTGGAGAATTTGCTCAAATCTCCGGTCATATGTCTTGAACACCCGCTATCTACAATCCATATTTTTTAGGCTCCCTTCACCTTTACCTATACAACACGGAAAACACAAGCTTTTGGTACCCAAATGTTAGTTCCACAAGAATCATTTAAATATTTCTTTGGTACCCAAGCCTTCTTTGCATTTCCCTTAACACCTTGTCTCCTAGAGGCACTCTTTCTACCCATAAGTGAAACAAATGCTACCTCCTTGGTTTTTGGCCTATAACCTATCCCGGCTTTGTTATACACGGCTCTTTGGCTATTTATGATCATATCAAGGTTGCTAGAGCCAACTTGAAATTTCCTAAGTGTCTTGGTTAGGTCTTCTACCTTTTCCCTTAGCTCCCTATTTTCTTTTTCCAAACATGAATCATTCGACATGGTAGAGGAAACATGCAAATTGTCCTTAGGTTTCATGGATTCTAATTTGAGCATGTAAACTTCATTTTTCAATTCCTTAACATTTCTCCTAGCCTTAGCCAAGTCATCATTGGTACTAGTAATAATTTTAATAAGAGTAGAGGGTGGATAAGTTATATACCTCACTTACCGATACATCAGATTCGAATGATGAGCCTTCACCTTCATCTTCACTACTTGAACTCCTCTCATCTTCGGATGACTCCAAGTTGTCCACTCCCATTAATGCGAAGTGTGACACATGATCTCCTTCTTCCTCCGATGAAGATGGATCATCCCAAGTAGCTTTGAGGCTTGTGGCATTCTTTTCTTTTCCCTTGGACTTCGTCTTGTCACCCTTCCTTTTCTCCTCCTTTTCTTCCCTTTTCTTTAATTGTGGGCACTCATTCTTCATGTGCCCCTCTTGATGGCAATTATAGCAAATGATCTCCTTTGCTTTGCTCTTGCTCCTTGACTTTTTTCTACTATGAGATTTATTAGAAAAACTTTTAAAAGCTCTTCGCATTTTCCTTACTATGTAGGCTTCTTGGTCACTATCCATGAAGGCACTAGACTCCTCCGACCCAGATGATAATGAGTAGATGATCTTCTTTTTCTCCTTCTTCTTTTTCCTTTCCTTTTCTACAATAAAAGTTACATCTTTCTCTTTAGTAGAAATGTTAGCTTGCTCATGTAATTCGAATTCACAAAACAAATCATCTCACTTTACCATAGAGTGATCTCTAGACACTTTGTAGGCATCAACCATTGATGCCCACAAGGTAGTCCTAGGGAATGATTGTAGAACATACCTCACAATATCTCGATTCTCAACCTTCTCACCAATGGCATGGAGTTCGTTGATTATTTCTTTGACTCTTCCATGTAATTGGCTTACCGTTTCGTTTCCCTTCATTGAGAGCGATTGTAATTGTGCAACCAATAGGTCCTTCTTTGCCCTTCTTGACTCATTGGATCCTTTGTTGAGCTCGACAAGCTTCTCCCAAAGTTCTTTTGCGCTCTTCAAATGCCCCACCTTGTTTAGTTGTTCTTTTGATAATCCGCATTGCAGCGTTGTGGTGGCCTTCGCATTGGCTTGCGCCTTCTTCATGATTTCTTTTGACCAATTTCTCATCGAAAGAGTCTCTCCTCCTTCACTCCTTGGCACTTTGTATCCTTTTACAACACTCAACCAATTTTCAATATCGTTCATTAAGTAATACTCCATCCTACCTTTCCAATAGGCGAAGTCATTTCCATCGAAGAACGGTGGCCTTGCGGTGCTATAACCCTCTTGAAATGTCATTCTTGAATGCTCCGGTCGACGGTGAGTTCTCCCAAAGCGAACCGGCTCTGATACCACTTGTTAGATCGTGGCGCTTGCTAGAGGGGGGTGATTAGCACTTTTCTTGAACTTTCTCTACAAGAAAATTAGCACAATACAAACAATATAATGAAAAATATGAAAGCCAATGCTAACACCGAGAGTTTACTTGGTATCCACCTCCGAGAGGTGACTAATCCAAGGATCCACGCGTGAGCACACTCTCCACAATGAAAAGCCTCCTTCAAGGTGGAGAAAACCTTTACAAGGTTGTCCTCTTCCTCTTACAAAATGAAATTGAGAATGAGAGGAAGAGCAGGAGAATTTTTGCACTAACAGCACTTTGGTACCCCCTAGAATCGTACTTTTTTCGTGCAAAAAGATCACCCTTTAAATAAGAGTAAAGGACAACTCCAAAAGCTATCCAGCCCGACACCAGTCGAGGGCAGTCGACTGGTCTAGCCTTAATTGCTAGTCAACGACTAACCCAACTGCTAGTTTTCGGGATTATCAGTCGACTGCCCCTGGGGCAGCCGACTAGTCCAGGGTCGAAAACATTCTGTGAGTTTAAGATCTTACAGACAGTCGACTGCCTTTCTCCCAGTCGACTGCCTAGCTTATACAAATACTCTTCCTCACTCCGAAGATCCTCCTTCACGTGTGCCTTCAAGTACACTCCCTTGGCTTACCCCTTGAAGTCTCTTCCCCCGGCTATCGTCCCTCGGATGCACACACAAGCCTTCCCTTGGCTTGCCTCCATGCCACCCTTCACGTGTGCCCTTTGAAATCCACTTCCCGGCTTGCCCTTAGAGTCCTCTTCCTTTGGCTCTCGTCCCTCGGATAAGTCCTCCATGTGTGATTCTCCAAGTCCTGCAAACTCAATCACACATATCAAATAACAAGATAACACTCTAACCTTAACCATGTTGACACACATTTCAAAACCATGATCTTCCATATCATCTTTGGGTCGATTGCCCCAACAGTATATTCTTAGAATGAAGAATTATAGAAAGCAAAGTGTTTATTTATTTTTTTCTTGTCAACGGCTATATTCCAACAGCTATATTACAACGGTTATATTCCAACTGTTATATTATAATAGTTATATTCTAACTGTTATATTACAACGGTTATATTAAATGACCAGAAATTTTAAATGAATTGAAAAGGTAAAATAATAGAAAATTACATTAATTGAAAAGGACAATGATAAAAAAAATTACATTAATTGAAAAAGAATAATAATTAAAAATTATAATAAATGAAAATTACATATTCCATCTCCTCTTAATCTTTTAACATAGATATTCATGGATGACAAATTGCTCCTCTGTCATTTGTGAAGTGTCCTTCGAAAAGACTACATATTCCTTTAGTTATACTTCGGCTAAGACAACTTTTGCTTTCATTTCAACAGCTTTTGCTTTCATCTCCTCAACTTCGAATTATTTTTGTTTCATTCTAACTTTCAGCCATTTTTATGTTTGTATACTTAGGAAACTTTACAAATATATTATCCAAATTTATTGTCATATCTTCAATGTCTGATTTCATTTTGCCTTTTCCCTTTCTTTTTGTTGCCTTCTGACCCATTAAACGAGTTTCTTTTTCATTTAGGTCTATATATAGATAAGCATTTTGGTTAGATGAGGTGTTGTTTGCTCCCGACTCCGAGGTTCTTACCTTCTTCTTGCCAACACAGCGATCAACGGACTGTGGAGTAAACATTAGACGGTATTTTACGATTCTCCATACATACTCGAGATTAAATACAATGCCATTATTTTCCTCGCGATATTTTTCATACGCAAGCTACAATATATCCGTATCACTGTGGCTGCTACGATACACACTATAAATACTATTATAATTTGTGTTGAAGTGATGTACTTTTCTTTGTATGATATTGTGCCAGTGCGATCATATAACACTTGCATTTCTATTGGGTATATCTTGAGGACGATTCTCTGCAGTAGCTTGCAACACGACCCTAAAAAGCATCCACCTTCTGATCATTGTCGAATATTGGATCATTGCTGATAGTGACAAACAATCTCACTAAAATCTCGTCTTCAACCTTACTCCATGTTGATCATTTTCTTCTACCTACAGTGCCAGAATCCGTCTTCTTTAAATTAATAACTTCAATTAGTGATTCGCGGTCAGACAGTTGAGTCTCTAGAACAAAAGTCGGAGTACATAGATCATATTCCGTCGGAGAAGTAAAAGGCATATCGGTTGCAAGTGGATTAGATGAATAATTTTGTGGATATGGATTATATGGATAATTTGGTGGATATGGACCATATGAGTTATTTGGTGGGTATAGATTATATGAATAATTTGTTGGATATATGAAATATAGATAATTTGGTAGCATTTGAGAATTTTAGGAAGAAGTATTTTCTAAACACTCCTCGATTATTTTCATCTATTTGGTGGGTATATATTTAAACATAGTTAAAAATCTACAACAAATAAAAATAAAAAATATTAAATTATAAATGATTTTTTAAAAAAAATATAAATAATTTTAAAATATAAAAAAATTAGGGCCTATGCATAGGCCTTTAAGACTAGGGGTGTCAAAAATAAATCTAACAGACAACCTGACCCGAGTCGATCCGAAAAAAATCAAGTTGAGTTGGAGATTTTTAGGTTCAGGCCAGGTTCGAGTTGGAAGGTTTCGAGTTAAAAATTTTTGGTCAGATTCGGGTTGACCCGAATTTAGGATTTAGTGAATATTTTGGGGTTAAATCAAATTTTATTTTTAAAATTAAGATGCTTTTATACATATTATTGTTGGTGCCAGAAGCACTACTCGAATCTTGTTTTGGTATTGAAAAAGGGTTTAAAGTTAAGGGTTATTTGTATCTAATGTGTTGCTTTAAGTATACAGGAAAGTCCTAGTTGTCCTAGGCACTAAGTTATGATCGGGATAATTGGGTACTAAATCCTAATCATGTTGGTTGGGCAACAAAGACTTGGTCTGGAGGATTGGGCATGAAGGCCTGGCCAAGGGTTAGACATGAAGTCCTGGTCTGGATGACTAGGCAATGAAGTCCTGCTCTGGAGGATCGGATAGAAGTCTTAGCTGATCGAGGACGACGAACAAGAGTCAAGATGGGTCGAGGATCAGACGTCGAGAGTTTCATAATCAAGGTTGGAGGCTGAGCAAAAGTCCAACCGAGGGTTGCAAAAGGTAAACTCTCCTAAGAGTAGTATGTAAGGATGTGTTCTTCGTCGAGGGAACAGTAGACATCCGTTAGACCTAGAGTTTCAATCGAAACTTAAAATCAAGATCGAACAACCCGAGCAGTCAAAAATACTTTATGCTTTATATACATATCTTGTTTGTGTTTTCTCGAACTCTATGTTGCAAAAAAACCCCAAGTTATGAAGTATAGAAAGAGAGCTCAGGCACCTGGAGGTCCAGGCCCTCGTAGATGATTCAGGTGCTCGGTCTGGTCCAGGTGCCCAATGCCAGCTCAACTCAGCTAGGTGTTGCTGAACTAGTGCGCATGGAGTGGTTGACCCACGTTCAGGAGTCGGGGAAGGGTCTAGGCTCCTAAGAGCGAATAAACTTAAGGGATCAAGTTTTGACGAGCCATCGCCATATCACTAGGCTAGGGTGCTTGGAGGGCCTTTAAGGTGCCTGAAGCAGACTATAAAAGCAACTTCAACCAGAACACTCGAACATCAATTTGCTACGACCTTCACTCTTGTGTGTTGCTCAAAACACTACTCCACAATGTCGTAATGTTGCTCCGACGATAACACTCAACCTTCAACTCGTTAGTCGTCAGTATTTTTTATTCTAAATTGTATTTGCATTCCATAATTTGTAATCTTCCGAATTAATAGTGGATTGCCTAAAGTGAACGATCAATGATGGTGGGCCTTGGAATAGGAGTCATCACAAACTCCAAACCAAGTAAAAACAAAACGTGTTAGCGTTATATTTTGCATCTGTCTTATTTCCGCTGCTACGTATTCTTACCGTTTGAATTTTCAAAAAGTCATGAGCACTATTCAACCCCCTTATCGCTCGACTCAATCCTACATTAATATCAATGTTAGTATAATAATAATAGAGTATTGAGATAAAAGTGATGAATTATAGGGAAAATAGGTAAATTTGAATCGGTTTATTAGGGTAGGATTCGGGTTAGTCAGGTTGATCGGGTTCGGGTTCGAGTTTAAGAATTTCGAATAGTATTCAGGTCAGATTCGGATTGGATTTTTTTAAAAAAAAAAAAAAATCTAACCCGATCCAAATATGTTTCGATCCATCCGAATTGACACCATTATTTAAGATCTACGCCTTAAGTCGGCATGGGCGGGAAGCCTAAGCAATCGGGGTATGCTGGTCTTGTTACAAAATGATTTGATTATAAGAGTCAAGCCTAGTAAAAAAAAAGGCGTTTGACACTCGGACGTTAGGTGCAAAGGGACTTAGAATTAAAGGACTCGAGAGTGCCCATGAATGAAAGCTTGACAAGGAGTCGAGACAGTTGGAAGTCGACGGTCGTTGAGAAAGAATTAATATCAGGACCGTTACAAAGGATAGTAATTAATCGAGGATGACGGCCACCATTACAACGGGTGATCATTACGCTGTAAAAGGATTATCATAATGGGAGTCATAAAGGAAATAAAAGAAAATTACGATCTAAGAATGAATTTGAGGATTTTCTCTAATAATCTCTTTTACTCCATAAATAATAACAACAACAAATAACAATCAAATTTTAGACGAAATTGATTGTATATATTTTTTTAATGGACGGTATTAAATGGCTAAAATTTAACCACTAGACTACTTTAATTTTTATAAATTTTAAAATCATTATTAAAAAAATCTAAGTCATATTATATTTATAAGTCAATTATATTATTTCTTATCTGATTATATTCTTTTCTATTTATTTTCATATTAAATTATTTTAACTTATAAAAAATCATTTATATTAAATTGTATCTTTTCATATTCTTTCCTATTTATTTTCATATTAAATTATATTTTTTCATATTTATTTTCATATTAATTTTTTTTCATATTTATTTTCTTATTAAATTATATTCTTTTCTATTTTTTATATTAAATAATTTTTTTAATTTATAAACAAGTATTCTAGCTAATTAGATTTTAACAGTCTAGAACTATATTTTTTAATTTACTCTATATATATATATATATATATATATATATATATATATATATATATATATATATATATATATATATATATATATATATATATATTGAAAGAATCTCAGTTAAATATCGGAGAGGCACAATGGGATTAGGGATGGAAATAGGCCAGGCGGCCTGTGGCCTAGCCTGTATTTGGCCTAGCCTGTTAAAAATTAAAATAATAAACAGGCTTTTTTGAAAGCCTGATTTTCTTATCAGGCCAGGCCCAGACTCAATATAAAGTCTATAAAGCCTGACAGGCCGGCCTGGGCCTGTTAAACATGTATTCTATAAATTACCAAATGTCAAAATATAATGTAAATATAGAGTTTCGATCCCTGGTCTCTTGCCCAAGCCAATACTTATTTGCACCCACCTAACCAACAAATCATATCTGTTTTGATTAATATTGCTAGCTTCAAATCTATATCTATCATGTTTTCGAATTAAATTATAGGCTTTGTAAACAGGCCACAGGCCAGGCCAGGCTATCGAACAGGCCAGGCTCAGGCCTAAAATAAAGCCTGTAACAGGCCACAGGCCAGGCTCAGGCCTGTTTGCTATTATACAGGCATGACCTGTTAAGGTGAAAGTCTGGTCTGGCCTAGCCTGTTTCCATCCCTAACTGGGATAGATCAACTCCTTCTGATCGAGTGTTGACTTTGAGCATGTATTTATAATCCATCGGACCAAGAAACAGCAAGGAGCACTCAGCAATAAGTGGT
Source organism: Boesenbergia rotunda (assembly GCA_024364735.1). Lineage (NCBI taxonomy): Eukaryota > Viridiplantae > Streptophyta > Magnoliopsida > Zingiberales > Zingiberaceae > Boesenbergia > Boesenbergia rotunda. The sequence continues at coordinate 197,812 of JAGFNQ010003022.1, read as the reverse complement.
GACTTATTTAGTTGTTCATCCTAATCTTAATATATAAATATATATATCAAATCCTAATAGATTTGGATTACAATTCTTGCTGGATTTTCTTTTCCTTTTCTCAATCAAACAAGATTATCAAATCTGATTCGAAGCTAAAATGTTAATCTGATATATGGCTCAATGATGTTCCTACGATTTTATGCCCTTTATGATCCTGATCCATCTATCTCTTTTTGAGAAATTAATTAATAGTTTCTATCTTAATTAGCACTTCAGATGAGGACATAAAGTTCAGGATATAGGACACCTCAAAATGCTAAGTGATCATCTAGACTTTCTCATGGAGATCAGATTAGATGAAAAGAATAATAATAATTATAATAAAAAAATCTCAATAATAATAAAGAGGAAAGGTTCATACTTTAGAGGAAAGAGGTGTCATATTCCAAGTGAACATCACCCAAGGATCATTATGTTCCAAGTATCAATAACAACTTCCAAGAAAATTTGTTTGAAGACTTCAAAAATCTTAACGAAGGTGTTAGTTTTTTTAGAACAAAGATAAGATCGAAGAGATCAGCGCAAGGTTATATATTTGTGAGAATAGTAGAGCAATTAGTCGTTCAAGAAAAAGACACAGATTTAAAATGTAAAGTTAAATCGATCATAATTTCACTAACTTTATTTATCATGAATGAATTTGAGTGTCATCTTCAAAAGCTTGAGAAGTGGAAGATTGTTTAATATATATACTTTAGTGTATTTTAAATAATAACATGCTATTTATTGATAATAAAAAACACATTTAAAATTATGAATTATAAAAAAAATCTAACTTTTAAATTTATCAAATGAGGCATTTATTTTTTATTTTATCCTTCCAATCAACCACTATGATATTGTTTGCAAATAACAAGAATTAGTTTTCAAAATATAACACCACAAAATTAGTACTTGTGGTGTTGGTTTTCAAAATATAACATCATGATATTGATTTTAAAATCCATTGAGCACTAATGTAGTGTTGATTTTTAAAATGCAATATCATAGTAATGTTTTATAAATGGAGCACCATAAGAATTGATAGAAGAGGTAAAATAGAAAACTAATTTGCTCTTTACAAAATTTAAAAAGTAGGTGCAACCTTGACAATGTTTTTTAAAAGATCTCCATGTATGAATTTTATGATGTGCGTCGCCCCATGCATGACATGTAGCGCGATTGGGGGGCCCACCCCACCTATCACATTGGTCGTCCCTCTGCGTCGCGTAGCATGTCACTCATGAGGGTGGTGCGCAACATAACAGCACCCTATATTTATAAGCATTAGAATGTGAATACATAAGAGTGCAATTTCTATAGTCTTTTTTTTTTGCGAAAAGATGAAATACGTACGACTCCTCACAACTGTCTCATAGAATTGAAAGGGAGAAAATTAAGAAATCGAAATTAATCATCACATGAAAAAATAATTTCTCAGACTTTACCAAATTCGACTCTTGCTCAATTTTATAAACTGATCATGTAATAACCCGCTTAGTTATATCATGAGGGCTCTGTAGTCTTATTTGTGTTCATATTTCAAATGTGTATCTTCGTAAAATAGTTTTAACTTAAAATTATTTGATAGATTAAATCAACTCTGAATTGTAATTCTTTTAAATTATAAAATAAACTATGTCGAACATTAAGAGAGCACCAATATATCAATATTTATCTTTTAAAAATTATAAACAATAATATTTTATCTATCTTAATGCAATTTTCATCAAAGCTACCTATCCTAGAATAACTTTAATAAAAATTTTATTATATTAGAGCAATTTTATTCCATCAAAATTATTTTAAAATGATGAATTTTTAATCAAAGTTGTTCTAAAATAGTGCCATTTTAATTGAAGATGCATGCTTGCGGCCTTATAATATACTGTTTAGTCATTTTAAAATAATTTTAATTAGTTTTAATCAAAACTAATTTAAAGTAGTGCAATTTTAATAAAATTCATTAGGCAAAAGTTAGAAGGATGCTCTTGTTACCGAATCATTAAATGAACATCTTATGTTGGTTTTTTTTTATTAAAAGGGTTCTCCACCCTTATAAAATGACACAAATATCTTCCTATATCATGCCTAAATCTTGATTCAAAATTGCATTATAATAGTTACGTCATCATAATTGCTACATATTAGTTATAGCAGCTATGGTCGCATTGCTACTATAACTATAGCCTACAACTATTATAGTAGTAATAATTACAATTTAGTAATTGTTGAAACAACTACTAGTATAATAATTATAGCAACTACGCAACCATAATTATTATAATATGAAAAATGACTTTATTAAAGAGGACTAGAGTTCTTTGGAACTCTCAAAAAAATGTTAAACAATGTTTTTTTGGCTCTAAGATTGAGCTACTACATATTGAGAAACTAATCCCATGTGTGCATGTTCTAGTTCATTTCTGATAAATTAATCCGAGTTTGAGTCAAGAAATAATCAAATGTATATATCTTTGAGTTTGTTTCTAATAAACTAATTCAAATCCGTGTCTAAAAACTAATTCGATGTGTGCTTTTTAATTGTCAACGAGTTTTTTTATAGAAAAAGCTAATTTGATTTTTTTCTAATTCTTTCAAATGAAAATTATGACTTTGTTAATAAGCTGTTTGTATTAAAAACTAAGCGAGTTTGACAAAGAATATTTACATATAAAAAATTATTGATTAACAATTTATTAGTCTAATTAATAAAAGATTCAACAAGAATAGATCTGAAAATCATTCATTAACATCTTAATTTACTACTCTCAATTATAGTAGTTATGAAAACGTAACTGCTACAATTATACATCTATTATAGTGTGCTGATTTAAAATTTATATGAGATTTTAAGCAGGAGATTCATGTGTCAAAAGTAAATAATATATTGAAGGATAATTAGATAATTATATATGAATGAAATAGCTTTTTAATAAAAAATCAAAATAGGATGTATCTCGATGATTCAAAAAATAAAAAGCGCCCGGTTGACTTTTGTCCAAATTTATTTTAAGGGGTATAAAAAGAGACATTTTAAATATTAAATAATAAAAGAAATATTATAATATATATATATATATATTTATAAAAAAAAAAAAAAAAAAAAAAAAAAAAAAAACAGATATTTAATAATAGGGGGGGGGGGGGGGGGGGGGGGGGGGGGGGGGGGGGGGGGGGGGGGGGGGGATGATAAAAAAAACAGACTATTTAATAATATGATAAATTAGATATTCATTTGTAATAACGCTTAAGACACGTAGCCGTGTCTCCGATCCAGCAGGCGGGAAACTGCTCCCGGCCTCTCCCCAGCGGCACCGCCACACCGCCGCCGAACGCGTTTTGTCGGGCGAGGCGACAGACGGGGCGCTGTCTCGCTCGACCGGTCGGTTCGTTCGGTTCCGTTGATGCCTATCATCCAGGCGCGGGCGCAGCGCGAGATGTGGTTCACGTGGGATCACATGCACCCGCCGACGCTGATCCCCACTCACTGATCCAGCACCGAAACAACAGCACGAAATGTGTGCTGCGTATGCATCCCATCGACGTGCATGCACGCCGTGGTGGGTTTCGCTGTATTCGTTCTTGCATGCATGCACTCTGATGTAATGGAGCACGACTACTGAACTGTTACGTGTCAGTTGCTCCTGCGCCGAGTTCCTTATCCTGCTCCAGATCATGACACTGATCCGACACAGAGGTGCCCCTCGCATTTATAAGTTTGTCCAATCTTAGCATTAGTCATGTCTTCGATTGTTAGGGACAGCTCAGCCGACTCCCCCAGTGATAGCATCAGAATGCCTTGGCCATTGAACGACTGACAGAACAAATCAGGCAGAGTCCAGTGCAGTGACTGCAGGAGCTAAGTGAATTGAATGAGTTTGATGGACTGCATCAACCTTATGAACATATAGATTAACCAAGCGACTAGCTAAATTGGAACCACTGATAATGGTGCATTTGCATTATTGGGAGATGATGGAGAACATAAAAAAAAAACTGAGTTTTAATGAATGCTTCAACAAGTGTCATTCTTGGGATAGGGACCTTCAAAGGAGTTTAACTTATGGAATGTGTATCTATAGTGCCATGTGATCCTAAATCTTTAGCCATTTCCTAGATGAGATCCTTTGCCACATGCCATATAAGAGTATCATGCCATATTTTTGGGAGACCAAGGGAATAAAAATTGTTAGTCAATTTATATTAGATATTGCAAGAGCAAATCACTGGTTAATTTGGGTCGTGCCTATGTTCTAGTTTCATGTGCATATGAATTTTTGATAATATTGTTTTGTCTTCATCAATGATATTAGCTTTTATATAAATAATAAATATATACAAATTAAAAAAAAAAAAGAGTTTAGTGTTGATGAAATTATTTAAAGTCCTTTTTCCATTTCATAGGTCTCAAAGTGTGTGTTCATCTAATAACAATGAACCTTTGACTAAGAAATTAAAAAAATGTATACTAAATCAACACTAATAGTATAGTTTCAATGGATATAAATTAAAAAAGATTAAAACAAACGGATACTACGAATGCCATGATTTTGCATAGAATTTAAAGAAAAGGATACAAGCCATATAACTATTCCCAAACAGTAGAAACTAATATTGATTCAGCATAATATATTAAATCGTTATTATATAAATTTAAGACTCAAACTCTAAAATAAATTGATGAACATGGTGATGACATACACCTGCACGATATAGTTTATGCACTTTAGTTTTTTTTCCACGAAATTCCCAACAAAGTTTAACAAATGCATGTGCCCCTATATAAATAAAGGAGCTAATCAATTACAATTGGCATTGGCATATCAAGGAATATTAATTATCAGAATCATTAGCCAAGAAATTACTCCTTGCTTATTTGTGCAATATATGATTGATGAAAGCCCTGAGGAACTTTCTTTGACCCTAATTTTTAGCACTATATATATATATCTAAAATTATTATGTTTTTTCTCCAAATTTTACATATAACAAGTTCCTCAAAAAGTTATTTAATATGTCTCTAAGTTGCATCTTTCTCACTGCAGATTATTACGGATGAACATGCAGATGAAGAATAAAGTATTTTATTCACTCAATAGCTTACTAGGTTCTTCAGCCAACAACATACTCCTTGCTCATAAGTGCAATGATTGTGCCAAGAATTTTGAAGGGAAATCTATTGTGCAATAAAAGTCCTTTAGGAATCTATTCTAAGATATGATATCTTTCTGAGATATCTTCTTGACTAAAAATATTGGAGATGTTTAGCTGTGAGTTCAAGGTTAACTTAGGATCTGGATTTCGGTACTGTCAGTTTCATGTGCAAGTATCAAGAAACAATTAATGTAAGGGCTTGCAATCTGAACAGGATTTATTCAGTCAAAGATTAGGAAGATCAGATCAAAGATCAAATATCAAATAGGATTCTCTTCTGAAAGAAAAATAAAAATTAAATTAAAAATGTATTCCTGCAGAAATTACGCTAACCAGTTATTTATTGTGATTGACTGTGTCGGCAAGAAATTGATAGTCATGCTGTATCTTAATGCATAAGATGAGCAGGTGCGAAGAAGAAGATGGTTGGAGTGAGTCAAAAGTCTGAGCTGGTCTCAAAAACCTGCAAAACATATCATGAGACATGAAAAAAAAATAAAAGAAAGTACTATGAGAATTTTTAAAAATAAAATGATTCTATGGTATACAGTTATGGAGTTAGCAGATCACTTGATGGCACTATGAAAAACTCTCACAATAAATTTTTAGGTACTAATTTCCTTCTGGAATAGGAGAATAGCAAGTGAAATACACTTTGCAGCCCAAGGATGGTACGGATCATTAATATAAACAGGCAGTGTCTGTGACATGAAATCATCAAAAAATGGATATAAATCTAATACAGATTCTTTCAAGAAATTTAATGTTAGAAAACTGATGCGCGTGGAATTTGGACAACCAGATGAACGGCATCAAACAAATCAGTGGAGTTTTAGACAGAAACTGGCCACTGAAAAAATATAACAAGAAAACTATGAGTATACAACAGAAGGATCAAACTCCCTCAAGTGCTCAGCCAAAGCACAACCACGCCCTCTTGGATGCAACCCATTTTTTTCTTGGTAGGAATCAATCTGCAAGGGCCATTACCAGGAATGGAAGATCCAAAGCACACATTGATTACAAAGCTGTCCTCCCAACGAATTATATTCTCATCTTATCTCAGATGCGCACAATGTCATATAAGCGTCCTTCCTACCAAGAAGCATACTCTTGTCCGACCAGAATGCAGCACAGATGAAAACCAACCAGGAACATTTTACTTGGTTCTGTTTATACTCCAAATTTAGACAATTTCTGCACCTCTGCTGGCTCTAACGTGGACATCCACTGTTCCCATGTCCCATTCCCGAGCATCTGTTAGGAGAAGGTTTATCATTTGTAAAGTTAATTTGACGAGAAAATGTAAATACACGGCATGCAGAAGAATGATCTTAGTACCTGTTTATACCCATTCAAAACTTGGCTAATCTCATTGAGTAAATCTTGACTTCGTATTTCCTAAGAGATGAGAATAAAGGTCAAAGAAATGAAAAAAGTTTTGATTTTGATATCATACATTTTGGCATAAGGTCCTTACGTGCCAACTTGCCACAGCTTTACACAAGTAACCGAGTGAGTTCACAATGCCAGAAGGATTTGCTCTAACCTACAGATTCCAGAAATAATTTGTATATGAGCACCACTCAATAACTTAATGAAAAGATGGGATAAACACAAAAGGTGGTGGTGGTACAATAGCACAAAGCCCTCGAAATGTATCCTCCTTTTCATAATCATCTCGTATCCTGTAAATAAAAAATCTTCATTGAGAAAATTGCACGAAGGTACCAAGATGCCAAAAAATGAATATGGATTAACCATAGGGTATCATCTTTATAAAGAATTATTGTATTAAGAGTTTGAAGCAAATAGTTTGTCATTTCCAAAAGTCTAAATTATTTGGTAATATCTATTATAACCATGACTTGACATAGTAAATACAAATATAACATGCCAATTCTTGAAAATTTAATGCATACTGGAAGATGCTAAAAGCAAGAGTCAACTTCATTCAACTTCCTAAAAATGATGTCTGATCATCAAACTTTGTACCTAGCAAGCAAGTTGATACATGTATTACTTGTATATTATTATGAATGATTTGAGAATTTCTTTGATGTTCTCCCATTTGTTTTATGAACTCAACAAACACCATCAAAAAGATACAATGAAGGAAATAGGCAAAAATGGCTATGCTAATCACAATGTCTTCATGTTTCTGTATTCCATTTAAGCTCCATATAGCATAAAAACATAAAGATTTGGTTATGAATGTGTTTCATTACAGAGCATTGAGAAGTCTGATTATTAGTTGTGACTGAAATTAAAAGTTTTTATGGAAAGAATTCAATTGCTTGCAACTATATTGATTGACCCACTCATTTCATATAGTTACTGTTTCTTGGGATCACGATGTATGAAGCACTAAGTCTTATCCCAACTTGACTATGTCCTCCATACCATTGTTTATATCCATACCCAGTCCAAGCTTGCGTATGTCCGTTGACCCACTCCTATCAGCATCAAGCTTGCCTAGTTCATTGTGCTGTGTAGCAGTGGTGTATCAGAACTTGTGTCAGCATACTGAGGACTATTCAAGCATATTTGACAATGGCATAGTAGAAATCTATACACAGTCATGGGCATAGGCAAGCTTGATGAACTATTGTAAAATTTGTGTCTTATCCAAACTTATTCTTATTTTTGCATCTTTTTTTTATTGTTCAATTGTTTATTGTTTTCATAACTTTGTAAGTAATACATTTCTAACATCCCTACACGTTAGTTGGTTATAATCTTAGACCAATATCTTCGTATCCTAATTGAAAGGAGCACATGAAAATCATACAATAAATTATATATACCTCAATTCTCATTGTTTTTGAATAATGAACCAAGTTATCAAAACTCCATTAAAAATTCTTATGCATACAACTTAACCCTTCAGTTTTACTTTCAGAAGTTATATTTCATGTATTCACTCTTCGTTCCACTTCAACTTGATTTACAAATGCTTGTAAATCTCATCAGTTAACATAATCATACTCAATCCATGCTTATCCTAAATATTAGGAGTCAACTACATGAATCTGTCTCCATTAGACTCTACAAGCCTGTATCACTAGAAATATTTAAATTATTTTTTATTACATTAACATTTTCTTTGGCCCTTTTTACTCCTAACACCATTCCCTCTATTAGATCAACTCTTCTAACTATAAATTATCTATAATTCATCTTTGCATATGTTCATACAATTTACAATCTTCAATCTGTTTTCTCTCATTTTATCATTACAGTTACTAGATACTCCTTTTTCTTACAAATTTGACTCCTTTTCTTGCAAATTTGACCACAATAATTCCCTAAAAGATCTGTCAAGTCATTGTGAACCATGCTCATTTCCACTATGTTGATTTATCTAGAGACAAGAAAGTTTGGTGCAAAGACTAAACTTTGTTATGTAGTTTCCTTAACTTCTAGTTGGGGAATTAATCACATGCTGGAGAGCTTCCTAAGCTTTTAGACTGGTTCCTTTAATAGCTCCAAGACTGCTCATAATCAGGAGCATTTACATTTTTGAGTAAATTATAAGGTAAGGAAGCAGTGTAGTTTCACCAAAGAGAAAAATCAATGTTAACAAAGATTTCTGCTCCACACTGCATCAAAGGGCAAACAAACTACTAATGTTATAGATGATCTTTTGTATGATGATGAGGTAGCACAAGAAATCAAGGTTTTAAGTATCGACCCGTGCCGATGTTTCGGTCCCAGACCGGAACGATACGGTTTCGGTATCGTATCGTTTCGTGCCGGTATGGTTTCGGTATTTTTTATTTATATATAATAATTATTAGATAAATATATATTTATTGTGTATAATTTAAAAATAAGTTGAATGTTGATTTGATATAAGTTTTCAATTATTGAACAACTTAATATTGTTAAGAAAACAATTAAATATAACTTTCTTTAAAGAAAATTGATCAATCAATAACTCGAATTAAAATTGATACATTACAATATGTCACCTTACTAATACCAAAAGGAGTGACGCGAATCAGATGAAGACATTGGTTCTTGTAGCATTCTGCTTAGATCAATTCCATAGTTCTCTAACGCCCAAATTAAATAAGCATCCCATGACATGCAATATTGATACTAATTTCTCCACATGTCCATCAGCGTATCTCGATTCATCACTGGAAGTTGGACTTGAACTGGCACCATTGAAATCGGAACAGGTACAGGCACAGGATAAGGATAAGGATAAACATATGCCTCTGAACTGTGGTATGATGGATCACCATATGATGCATCAGAGTTATAATAAGAAGGCTGAGAGTATGATGAACTTCGATCAGAATCAATGTCAGCTAAACTCTGTCGCATATCTTGATAATTGTGAGCTTTCTTTTGTTTGTCATCCTTATTTCGACGTTGATATTGAATAGGTCTAGCTCCATGATCATCATCTTGAGTTGTATGTGTGTAATCTGCCTCACATGTCCATGGCTCCGGTGCTTGAGTAGGGGGATCATAATTTTGACCACCAGATGCATCGCCACTATCATCACTTGCATGAGTACTTGCACTGCTATTAACTTCTCGTCGGACTACAATATCAGAAGGTGATAATGTTTCATCACTGTCATCATGTTCTTGCTCATCAATTGCATCAAGTGGATTTTCTCTAATTCTCAATTGACCCCTTCCTGTAAAAGCAGGAGGCTTGACTTTTTCTTTCTTTTTAGTAAAAACTGCAGGAGCTTTACCTTTATCTGTGAACTTTGGTTGGGTTTGGGATGTTTCAGAATGTCTTGATCGAGATCCAGAAAATCGAAATTCTTGATCAAAAGCTTCATTATAATCTTCTCCCTCCCTGATATCTCCTGTAGTTTGTATTGTTTCAATCTGTTGAGTGAGAAATTGAGATGGTCGTGGTGGGTCTCCTGCTTCATCAAGTAATGGATTTTCAGCCTCAACAGCGCTCCACCAATCCATCATTGGATCATTCTCATTTTGGACAAATCCAATATCAAATGGGTCTACATCACCAGCCTCTTGTTCTTCATTTTCTTCTGGTATTGCTCTTAATTGAAGACGCATATTATAATGAACATAGACCATCTTCTCCAATCGACGATAAGAAAGACGATTTCTTACTTTTGTATGAATGAGGGAGAAAGTTGACCAATTTCTTTCACAACCACTTGAAGATGTTGTCTGTGAAAGAATTCGTACTGCAATCTTTTTCAAATTTGGAGCTGATCCTCCATATTGTAACCACCATTCAGCTGTAAGATAAATAAGAACAAAATTAAAATAATATTTTTATTTGCTAACAATAATTAATAATAATTTTTACTATATTTACCTGCATCCATTTTATATCTGCATGACACTGCAATAGGATCACTAAAAGAACCATATGCCTCTCGAAATAATCGGCTTTCATTAATAGTCTCAGCAATTGATTCTCTATTTGTTTGTAGTCTTGATATCACATGTCTGAGGGCTTGTAATAGATCATCATTTGTGCCAAGATTATAACGGTATTGATATGCCGGATTGAGATAATAACCTGCAATAATTAAACATATATAAAAATGCAATTATTAATAACATTATTAGAAATTCTTTATTAAAAAATACGTACCTGCTAAATGAATATATTTTCCCATTTGATCGTCCCATCTTGTATTGATTATATCAATGTAATGTTGATATTTGGTTGGTGATTGAAGACGTCTCTTAATTTCCTCTTTTGCTTCATGAATTAGACGGTAAACGCTGCCCATTTGTGGCTTCCTGTCCATATCGACTTTACGTAGAACAACGTACAAAGGTTCTATTGCTAGAAGAATATCTGCAATATAGTCCCAAAATCTAACAGATATACTAATTTTTTGCACCTCTTTACCTTCGGCTGTGCTAGAATATCGAGAGGCTTCCCAATCCTCAGAAGAGAACATGGCTTTCAATCCAACTTTTTTTTGATTCAACGATTTTAACAGGAGAAAGTGAGTGGCAAACCTAGTCGCTCCTGGTCGTAGAATCTCACCATTGATAAATTTCCTCATTAATCCATGAACCCAATGATGATTATAGAGGAATTTTGTTAAAGATTAACCTTTTTTCACTACCTTCTTCACTATATCGAGTTTACCAATATCTCCCATCATCAAATCGATACAGTGTGCTGCGCATGGTGTCCAAAATAATGTTTGATATTTTTGCTCCAATAATTCTCCAGCCCTCTTAAAGTTGGCACCATTATCTGTAATTATCTGCACTATATAATCTGCACCTATCTCTTGAACTACACTATCCATCAAACGATATATATAGGGTGCATCATGAAAATCTGTAGTTGCATCATTAGATTTATGAAATATCACCTTTCTATTGCAGTATAGTAGAAAGTTGATAATACTCATCCGTGTAGGTCCTGTCCAGCCATCACACATCAACGTAACCCCATATAAGCTCCATTGCTTTTTGCATGATAGGATCCAAGTTTTGATCTTCTCCACTTGTTCATCTAAATATGAACCAGCAATTTCATATGCAGTCGGAGGCTGAATACCAGGACTAGATTTTTGGATGTTGGACACCATGCTACGGTAGTATGTGTTGTTTGCTGCATTAGGAGGAATATGATTAAAATGAAAAAATTTTGCAATGCTTTTACCGATTGATTTCTTCTTCTCTTTTGTGTATGCATCATCAATCCTAGTCTGTTTGCTAGCTTGGTCTGGAAATGCCAGTAGATCAATATCAGCAATATCAACTGCACGTCTTCGTCCTCCCATAGAAGAAAAAAAACCGACCAATACCACTTTGTGTTGAAGTACTACGAAAACTTGCACTCCTTCCTAATGTCGGTGCAGTAGTTGAGCCACTTCTACTAGTACCAGCTGAGTCACTTCTATGTCGCATATTTTGCTCATAGTCATATTGAGTTCGCGAGGCATTGATAGCTGCTAAAAAATCTCCATCGTTAGGAACATCACCACGATCTTCAAATTCATCATATATTGGCTCTCTAGATATTCGACTATCAAGAAGATCACGTTCTCGTTGTTGTTTATGCTTTATTACTTTGTAACCTTCAAGTTCTTCTTTCATTGCACGACGAACTTCTTGAGAAACTTTTGGACAATTCGAAACATCTGGATATCCACCAGCAAGATGTTGCTTTAGGCGTGTGACCCCACCACCTCGTCCAATCATATCGCAATGTAAACATTGCCAATGGAATCGATTCTCTAATCGGCGTGCGTGTCTCCAAGCTGGATCATATTGATGTTTGGGTGCCATTACCTATGTCTTATAAAAAATTAAGAATAATTCACATTGTTAGCTCAAATAATAGTCATCATTGTCAATAACAATTTTATCATTATAAACAAACAAATTAAATATATAAAACTATAAAAGACAACTTCATTAAAGTAATCTACTACAAGTCTACAACACATTTTTATCAAGTAAACTTGGAACAATAATTTTAATATTTAAATAATATATATTTAAAATGATAAAAATATTAAAATATTAATTAAATATAATATAATAAATATAATAAATAATTATCAGATTATAAAATAATTTTTATAAATTTTTTAGATTTTATTTAGGGTTTTTAAAATTTTTTTAGAATTTTTAAATAATATTTAAAATAGAAAAATAAAATCAGAAAATTCCTTAAATAAATCTATTTAATTTTTTGAATTAAAAACGGAAATGCTGAATTTAAATAAATACTTTTATTTATTTATTTTTTTTATTTATTTACGGGCGGAAATCGGGAATTAATCGGGAAATTCCCGATTTCCGCCACCGAGCCAAAATGGCTTCGCCGCCGAGATCCGCCGGAGAACCGCCGGAGCCGCCCGGCGCACGACTCCAGCAGGCTCCGGCGAAGATTCCGGCGACGCCGGAGGCTTCCGACGACGTCGCCGGAGATCCGCCGTGTCTCCGACCCACGGAACTATCCGCCGAAGATGGAGGAGCCGGGCGTCCAGCTCCACCACCGTCCGGCGAGGCATCCAGCGACGCCGGAGGCTTCCGGCGACACCTCCGGCGACGCCGGCGAGTCCCGCAATGCCTCCGGCGAAGCTGCGGAGATCGATTGATCATACCTGTCGCTGCCGCGCCGCCCTTCGCTGCTGTGCGTCCACGCTTCGAGTCACTTCGCTGCGTCTTCGTTGCTGCTCACCACCGGAGCTCTTCCGTCCTCTTATAGCCGGAAAAAAACTGCGAGACAGGCTGGCGCACCGACGCACGCGCGACAGAAGGAATCGCGTGCCGTGCGCGTTCGCTATGCCGCGAATCTCGCTGTCGCGCGAGACAGGCTGTCGCCGCGTAGCCACTCGCCGCTGTCCCCACTCGCCACTCGCCGCTGTCTCGCCGCTGTCGCGCGTGCTCGCGTCGAGACGATGGCCTTCCTCGTGCCGGTTTCGGCGAACGGGCGGAACGATACTGTTCCGCCCGTTTCGTCCGAAACGGCTCGAAACCTAAATCCCTGCAAGAAATACTTTATTAGAAACCCGAGTGGTAGTGCTAGAAACAAGGCTTAATGCCTTAGAAACTGAACTCACACAATTTAGAGAACAAGTAGCTTTTGCATAAAAAGGTAGTGAATCGATCCAGGAAGTGGTATTTGTTTCAGATGGTCTTATCGTATGAGAAGGTCCAGTAAAAGGTTCAGTTTTTGTTATGAGACTCATGTTTATAGGTTAAAAATTTAGAAGATGTTGGTGTTGTTTAAGATTGGTTTGCCTAAAAATAATTGGCTTAGGTCTCTATTAAGCTTGTTTAACGTTTCTTTCCAATCGATTGTCTGTGTATTTCCAAGAATAAGTTTTTCTAAAGCTAATAGTTTATTATCTATTAAAGAGAGTCTATAATGCAGGGATGAGATTAAAGCTATTAAAGTATTATTTTGTTATAGTAACAATTGATCACCTTTACCAGTTACTTCTTGATGACAATATCCGTCTTCTTTTGTAACAGAGAATTGTTTTGCATAGTCTAAAGCCACTTATAGTTGTTGCTTATTAGTGGCTATGATTTCTTTAGATTGTCCTAACAGATCTTTTATTTCTGTTTTTACAGGTACTTGACTGAAATCATTCATTTTAAGGAGGGATAAATTTTCAGATTGGCTATGCTTTATATAGTCTAAGTTACGTACAATTTCAGAAATTAGTTGCTGAGTTTGTCTAAGGAAGAAAAGGTTTCTAATTTTTGTTCTACTAATTGTTGTTGTTTTTCTACAGTAATGCCTATACTAATAACCAGGTCTGTAAGTGAGTTTAAGTGTGGGTTGTCTGAGTGTAAACAATGAGTAGGTGCTTTTGATCTTATGCAACAACTATGTTTATTCTGGTCTACTGTAATAATTGTTCTTGGATGTAAAGCTAAATCTAAGTAATTTAAAGAGGTTAAGTTCATATACTAACTTGGTTCAAAGTCGTACTAGGGCTCTGATACCAATTTGCTGCTTGGTCTGGGAAGGGTTTTGGTTAAGGGTAAATATCAAAAAAAAAAAAAATTCTGATGTGAGCATCATATGATAAGATTGTCATACCTTGGTAGTATACCCTACTAGGGCTAAGTGTTTCTTTCCTAATTGGAAAAGAGTGGTTCGTAAGTCTGGTTGAGTTATATTCATTAACTGCAAAGTATCAGAAACAGAAGGGTAGACAGAGTTCTGATCTTCAAGTTCTATAGAAGTGGGTTGATATCGAGAAAAGTGGACAAATAGATTATCATCCTATCTTTATACATTAATGAAGACGCAAGCTTTAATGTCATATCAAGATTTTTTAATTGTATATTCCATTCTAATCATACTAATGTTTCCGAATTATATTCCTTGGGTTTTAAAAAGTGGATGTCTTTGGTTGTTAAGGCTTCTATCATATTAGTAAAAGAAATTTTAAAATGATTATGCATATGATTCATTGTTTTTCCTAAAAATATTAAGTCTAATTGCAAATTTTCTCCTTGAAAGTGTCCATATCCTTTTGCTTGTATATGCATTTTTATATGTTTGACAAAATCTCTTATAGTCATATTAAAGTTGGGACATAAATAAGTTATGCTTAAGTTATTATTCATATCTACTTCGATTAAACCTATTATTGCCTTTTCTATATCAGAAAAACAAGTATCATGTAACACTAGGAGTACTTTTCCTCCTAGTCTGGCTCGAGTCAAGCCTTTTAGTCTATAGGCTTTTTCGAAGATATAATTATATTTTCGAAGTAGAAAAATATAGGCTTTTTGCTCCTAAATGGATATAATTATATTTTCGAAGATATAGGCTTTTTGCTGCTTCTTCAGACATTAAATTTAATTGCATTTCTCCTGCATCTGGGAGATGAAGGGCTTCTTGTCTATGAAAAATTAAGTAGTCCTTAACTATATAATTTTTTTTGGGTATAATGTATTTAGTTGTTCGTTTGAAAAGATGGTCAAGTCCTCTTCCACATCAATAATTTCTTCAAGTCAATGAGGAACAAGGGTTGACATGCTGTCTTCTAGTTAGTAGTGAATCGATCCAGGAAGTGGTATTTGTTTCAGATGGTCTTATCGTATGAGAAGGTCCAGTAAAAGGTTCAGTTTTTGTTATGAGATTCATGTTTATTGCCTAAAAATTTAGACGATGTTGGTGTTGTTTTAGGGATTGGTTTGCCTAAGGATAATTGGCTTAAGTCTCTTTAAGTTTGTTTAACGCTTCTTTCCAATCAGTTGTCTGTGTATTTCCAAGAATAAGTTTTTCTAAAGCTAATAGTTTATTATCTATTAAACAGAGTCTATAATGCAAGGATGAGACTAAAGCTATTAAAGTATTATTTTGTTGTAGTAACAATTGATCACCTTTACCAGTTACTTCTTGATGGCAATATCCGTCTACTTTTGTAACAAAGAATTACTTTGCATATCTAAGGCTTCTTCATAATAAGTATTTTCAAATCTCAATTTGTTCATTTATATTTGATTTCCTCTAGATGATTGTGTAAACTTTCTAATTTCTCATATAGTTATTGCTTATTTGTGGCTATGATTTCTTTAGATTGTCCTAAAAGATCTTTTATTTCTGTTTTTACAGGTGCCTAACTGAAATCATTCTTTTTGAGGGAGAAATTTTCTGATTGGCTATGCTTTATATACTCTAAGTTATGTACTATTTCAGAAATTAGTTGCTGAGTTTGACTAAGGAAGAAAAGGTTTCTATTTTTTGTTCTACTAATTGTTGTTCTTTTTCTACAGTAATGCCTATACTAATAACTAGGTCTGTAAGTGAGTTTAAGTATAGGTTGTCTGAGTGTAAACAATGAGAAGGTGCTTTTGTTCTAATATAACAACTATGTTTATTCTGGTCTACTGTAATAATTGTTCTTGGATGTAAAGCTAAATCTAAATAATTTAAAGAGGTTAAGTTCATATACTAACTTGGTCCAAAGTCGTACTGGGGCTCTGATACCAAATTTGCTGCTTGGTCTGGGAAGGGTTTTGGTTAAGGGTAAATATCAAAAAAAAAATTGATATGAGCATCATATGATAAGATTGTCGAACCTTGGTAGTATACCCTACTAGGGCTAAGTGTTTCTTTTCTAATTGGAAAAGAGTGGTTCGTAAATCTGGTTGAGTTATATTCATTAACTGTAAAGTATCGAAAACAGAAGGGTGGACAGACTTTTGTTCTTCAATTTCTATAGAAGTGGGTTGATATTCAGAAAAGCGGACAGATAGATTATCATGTCTATCTTTATACATTAATGAAGACGTTGGCTTTAATGTAATATCAGGATTTTTTAACTATATATTCCATTCTAATAATGCTAATGTTTCCGAATTATATTCCCTGGGTTTTAAAACGTGGATGTCTTTGGTTGTTAAGGCTTCTATCATATTAGTAAAAGAAATTTTAAAATGATTATGCATATGATTCATTGTTTTTCGTAAAAAAATTAAGTCTAATTGAAAATTTTCTCCTTGAAAGTGTCCATATCTTTTTGCTTGTATATGAATTTGTATATGTTTAACAAAATCTCTTATAGTCATATTAAAGTTGGGACATAAATAAGTTATGTCTAAGTTATTATTCATATCTACTTCAATTAAACCTATTATTGCCTTTTCTGCATCAGAAAAACGAGTATCATGTAACACTAGGAGTACTTTTCCTCCTAGTCTGGCACGAGTCAAGCCTCTTAGTCCAAACACAATTAATCCTAAATGGCTATAATTATGTTTTCGAAGATATAGGCTTTTTGTTGCTTCTTCAGACATTAAATTTAATTGCACTTCTCCTGCATCTGGGAGATGAAGGGCTTCTTGTTTATGATGTCTGTAAACCAAAGTAGAAAAATTAAGTAGTTCTTGACTATATAATTTTTTTTCGAGTTTAATGTATTTAGTTGTTCGTTTGAAAAGATGGTCAAGTCCTTCTCCACATCAATAATTTCTTCAAGTCTATGAGGAACAAGGGTTGACATACTATGTCTTCTAGTTAATAGTGAATCAATCCAGAAAGTGGTATTTGTTTCAGATGTTCTTATCGTATGAGAAGGTCCAGTAAAAGGTTCAGTTTTTGTTATGAGACTCATGTTTATAGGTTAAAAATTTAGAAGATGTTGGTGTTGTTTTAGGGATTGGTTTGCCTAAGGATAATTGGCTTAGGTCTCTATTAAGTTTGTTTAACGCTTCTTTCCAATCGGTTGTCTGTGTATTTCCAAGAATAAGTTTTTCTAAAGCTAATAGTTTATTATCTATTAAACAGAGTCTATAATGCAGGGATGAGACTAAAGCTATTAAAGTATTATTTTGTTATAGTAACAATTGATCACCTTTACTAGTTACTCTTGATGACAATATCCGTTTTCTTTTGTAACAGAAAATTGTTTTGCATAGTCTAAGGCTTCTTCATAATAACTATTTTCAAATATCAATTTGTTCATTTATATTTGATTCATCTAGAAGTTTGTATAAACTTTCTAATTTCTCATATAGTTGTTGCTTATTAGTGGCTATGATTTCTTTAGATTGTCCTAACAGATCTTTTATTTCTGTTTTTACAGGTACCCACTGAAATCATTCATTTTAAGGAGGGATAAATTTTCAGATTGGCTATGCTTTATATAGTCTAAGTTACGTACAATTTCAGAAATTAGTTGCTGAGTTTGTCTAAGGAAGAAAAGGTCTCTAATTTTTGTTCTACTAATTGTTGTTGTTTTTCTACAGTAATGCCTATACTAATAACCAGGTCTGTAAGTGAGTTTAAGTGTGGGTTGTCTGAGTGTAAACAATGAGTAGGTTCTTTTGATCTTATGCAACAACTATGTTTATTCTGGTCTACTGTAATAATTGTTCTTGGATGTAAAGCTAAATCTAAGTAATTTAAAGAGGTTAAGTTCATATACTAACTTGGTTCAAAGTCATACTAGGGCTCTGATACCAATTTGCTGCTTGGTCTGGGAAGGGTTTTGGTTAAGGGTAAATATCAAAAAAAAAAAAATTCTGATGTGAGCATCATATGATAAGATTGTTGTACCTTGGTAGTATACCCCACTAGGGCTAAGTGTTTCTTTCCTAATTGGAAAAGAGTGGTTCGTAAGTCTGGTTGAGTTATATTCATTAACTGCAAAGTATCAGAAACAGAAGGGTAGATAGAGTTCTGATCTTCAAGTTCTATAGAAGTGGGTTGATATCCAGAAAAGCGGACAAATAGATTATCATCCTATCTTTATACATTAATGAAGACGCAAGCTTTAATGTAATATCAAGATTTTTTAATTGTATATTCCATTCTAATCATGCTAATGTTTCCGAATTATATTCCTTGGGTTTTAAAAAGTGGATGTCTTTGGTTGTTAAGGCTTCTATCATATTAGTAAAAGAAATTTTAAAATGATTATGCATATGATTCATTGTTTTTCCTAAAAATATTAAGTCTAATTGCAAATTTTCTCCTTGAAAGTGTCCATATCCTTTTGCTTGTATATGAATTTTTATATGTTTGACAAAATCTCTTATAGTCATATTAAAGTTGGGACATAAATAAGTTATGCCTAAGTTATTATTCATATCTACTTCGATTAAACTTATTATTGCCTTTTCTGTATCAGAAAAACGAGTATCATGTAACACTAGGAGTACTTTTCCTCCTAGTCTGGCTCGAGTCAAGCCTCTTAGTCCAAACACAATTAATCCTAAATGGATATAATTATGTTTTCGAAGATATAGGCTTTTTGCTGTTTCTTCATACATTAAATTTAATTGTGCATCTCCTGCATCTGGGAGATGAAGGGCTTCTTGTTTATGATGTCTGTAAACTGAAGTAGAAAAATTAAGTAGTCTTTAACTATATAATTTGTTTTGGGTTTAATGTATTTAGTTGTTCGTTTGAAAAGATGGTCAAGTCCTTTACCACATCTATAATTTCTTCAAGACTATGAGGAACAAGGGTTGACATACTATGTCTTCTAGTTAATAGAGAATCGATCCAGGAAGTGATATTTGTTTCAGATGGTCTTATCGTATGAGAAGACAGGTTCAATTTTTTATATGATACTCATGTTTATAGGTTAAAAATTTAGAAGATGTTGGTGTTGTTTTATGGATTGGTTTGCCTAAGGATAATTGGCTTAGGTCTCTATTAAGTTTGTTTAACGCTTTTTTCCAATCGGTTGTCTATGTATTTCCAAGAATAAGTTTTACTAAAGATAATCGTTAAGAGAGTCTATAATGCAGGGATGAGACTAAAGCTATTAAAGTATTATTTTGTTGTAGTAACAATTGATCACTTTTACCAGTTACTTCTTGATGACAATATCCGTCTTCTTTTGTAACAGAGAATTGTTTTGCATAGTCTAAGGCTTCTTCATAATAAGTATTTTCAAATCTCAATTTGTTCATTTATATTTGATTTCCTCTAGAAGATTGTGTAAACTTTCTAATTTCTCATATAGTTGTTGCTTATTAGTGGCTATGATTTCATTAGATTGTCCTAACAGATCTTTTATTTCTGTTTTTACAGGTGCCTGACTAAAACTTTCTTTTTAAGGAGGGAGAAATTTTCTGATTGGCTATGCTTTATATAGTCTAAGTTACGTACTATTTCAGAAATTAGTTGTTGAGTTTGTCTAAGAAAGGAAGAAAAGGTTTCTAATTTTTGTTTTACTAATTGTTGTTGTTTTTCTACAGTAATGTCTATACTAATAACCAGGTCTGTAAGTGAGTTTAAGTGTGGGTTGTCTGAGTGTAAACAATGAGTAGGTACTTTTGATTTTATGTAACAACTATGTTTATTCTGGTCTACTGTAATAATTGTTCTTGGATGTAATGCTAAATCTAAGTAATTTAAAGTGGTTAAGTTCATATACTAACTTGGTCCAAAGTCGTACTGGTGTTCTGATACCAAATTTGTTGCTTGGTCTGGGAAGGGTTCTGATACCAAAAGACTTTTCCTCAATGTGCTACACCAGAATTATTAGATATGGGCTGCATATGTCAATTATTATACTCTTTCAGATGAATCAGTATTCACTTTGAAAAATTTGAATAAAAGAACTTTAAAGGGCGACTTATTACTCCCTTAACACTACTGGATTTCGAACTACTACAACAATTATGGATACACGATTTAGACTCGCTGCAGTATTTTCCATATAAATTACGAGTTATTCTTTAGTATATTCTGGAAGAAAAAGAGACTTTTGTCTCCTGTACTATTGATAGTTCGCCACCATAATGGATCAATCTCAAGATAGAACCAGCTAGACATCTAATCAAAATAGATGTACAAGGAGTAAATGTCCAACTCCATGCTTTTGAAGATTATCCATCAGCAACTGATAAGGAATGGGCTTCTCCAAAACCCATAGAAGAACGGTTAAAACATTGGAGAGCCTCAGTCTAAGGAGGGTCCTGGTTTTGGGAACCCTATGAGGATTCAACAACTTATTTTCTGGCAGGAGAAACATTTACAGAAAAAATCTATTGGCCTAAGGAATTTGGAATTCAGTTTTTCCCTTTGTCTTATACAATCCAACATGAAACACTTTGCCACTTTTATCAAAAGAAAACCAAAAAATGACAAGATAAACAAACATTCCAGCACTCTTCCCCTAGACTGTCTAATACAACTTTACCATCTGTAGATTCAATTTAAGAAGTCAACATCACCAACATGATGGAATCCTAAAAACAAGCGTAAGCAAAGACATAAGCTACTTACTTACCGTCAGCCATGACGTTAGCTAGCACTAATAAAACCAGATGCTTCTAATCTTCTGACTCAGACTCCACAAGAAAGATTCCACTTATCTGCCTGTACGGCTCTCCAGAGACTTCTCCTCTCTTCTCTCCTCTATAAAAAATCCCCCTTCTTGTAAGCTCAAAGTAATGAAGCTTAGAACAATTCTCTTCTTACCTCTTACTCTTTCAGCAGTGACGTTCTCTTCTCTGTATGTATCTATAATTTCCTTCCAGTATGTACACTTGTCTAATATGTTTGTATGTTGTTATAATGATAATGCTAGCTTAAGTTTGTTTCTAAGCCTAGAAGGCTCTGTTTTGCTTCCTCTATCAAAAGTCCTCAATCCTTATCCCAGTATAACTACAGATAGAACGGTAACTAGCTAAAGACGAAGACTACTCTGTGTTTGTGAGGCTTTGTAAATCCTGTGCTGACAATAGTAAGGTCAATAGCCAAATTGACCTGAAGCTTTGTCGGGGTAAGAACCTAACAAACCCTTATAGAGTTGAGGCGTCTTACTAGGTGAAGCTCACTGGTGAGCTAGGGGTTTGCAAAATTACCCTTCTAGGTTTAGATATTTACCCTTAACCAAAACCCTTCCCAGACCAAGCCTTAACCATAACCCTTCCCAGACCAAGCAGCAAATTTTCCAAGTCTTTTAACTAAACATGGTCATGAATTTGCTCTCCATGCTTTTATTGATAGTAGTATCACCACCTCTACAGTGGATGAAACTATTCTGTTATCCATTCTACCACCTGACTTACTCAAGCATACTAATACACCTCTCCTCAGTACCCAATTTGATGGTCAAACTATTGCTTGTCACAAAGTTGTTAAAAATGTCCATCTTCATTTTTATATGAATTGTGGTACATATAGTTCTCCTCTCTCTCTATCCCAACTTTGGGTTAGACCTATGTCCCATAAAACTATTCTCCTTATTCTTAGACTTAACTTTTTGGTTACACCTGACCGTGCTCTTTTTCTTTCTAAGGATTATGTTACGTTTCTCTCTTCCCCTATTACTGCGCCAATTGTCTCTGATTATCCCTCTAAAGTCTGCACTGTGAAGCGTGGTGATGCAACCAACCCTCCTCCGCCAGCGGCGGAAAATCCAATTACATGCCATAAAACCAAGCAGTGTTCTTGTCCTATTAAAAATGCTTGTAAACAATCTCAAGATCAGGGAAACTAAACATACTTGGCATGCGAAGCCCAGAAGAAGTTGATTATGAAGACATAGACCTAGACATATATCTCTACCTTGACATAGATCTCTACCCTAAGGATTATCTAAACCCAACCTATTTATGTAACTTAATCAGAACTCAAGACTCCATAGATAATGTTATCTCCAGATTAGAGAAACTTGAAATTATAGGTGAAAATCCTACTAATATTGGGAACAAGATAAGGTCTACTGCAGGTTAAATATCATCAATCCAGACTTGACCATTAAAGCCCAAGATCTTCGATATACTAATTGGGAAAGAGAAGAATGCTCTATGCATATTGCCCAATTACTAGCACTTAAAGCTATACAACGCTCTGACCCTAGGATGCATCCTGACTCCATCTCTTGGACAGCTTTTTTGTGTCCAGAAGGGCATTTTGAATGGTTAGTTATGTCTTTCGGTTTAAAAGTAGCACTTCAAATTTTTCAATGAAAAATGGTTTTTCGCAGTGTTACTATTTTTACTTGTGTCTATATTGATGATGTGTTAGTATTTTCGAAAACAAAAGATGAACATTTTGCTCACCTGCATATGGTTTTTACTCTCTTTAAAAAACATGGCTTGATTATCTCCCGAAAGAAAATGCAATTAGCAGTACCATATATTGACTTTTTAGGAAGCACCATAGGACAAGGAAAGATAGCATTACAAGCTCATATAACCACAAAAATACTGGTCTATCCAGATAAAATGGAAGATATTAAGACATTGTGTTCTTTTTTAGGCTTATTAAATTATGCTAGACCGTACTTAAAAGATATTGGCAAGATAAGTGGCTCTTTATATAATAAAACCTCTCAAACAGGACAAAGGTATTTTAATCAACAAGATATTAACTTAGTACAACAAATTAAACAACTGGTAAAAAATCTACCCTTACTAACTCTACTCTTAGATTCTGATTACTTAGTAATTGAAACAGATGGATATGAAACTGGATGGGGAGGAGCTTTATTCCGAAACTTTCTAAATATGATCCAAAAACCTCTGAAAGCCTTTGCCGTTATGCTTCAAGAAAATATAAAGAAAAAGGACACTTAACTTCTTTAGATTACAAACTGTTAGCTGTTATTTACTGTCTTGATGCTTGTATGCTTTTCATATGCAGTAAAAAGAAAATTACAATAAGAACAGATTGTGAGGCTATTGTAAGATATAGTCAGCAAACAAAAGGAACTAGAAAATGCTTAGGTGTTAAAAGATGGATTAAGTTCCAAGACACAATTATCAATAAAAGACTTAGCATTACCTGGGAACATATTAAAGGCCTTAATAATTCCTTAGCTGATACTTTATCTCAACTACTCCACTAATCATTTGTTTGTAGGATGATGATGGACAGACAAAGAAAAGTACGGACTTATGGTGAACAAACCATGAAATTTGGCAATCAAGAACTTCTACAATACTCTAAACAAGAGGATATTTTTCAGTATTAATTTCGTACTCAGCTGGATCCAGTTCAGCTGTCTTATTGATAATATATGGAATATCCCTACTCCCCCTGAAGTAGCCAACCATAAAATCGTAATTATTAATGCACTTTCCAACTACTTCTTAACTACAATACAAAAACCTTTGGGAAAGAAATATTCTTGTTATGCTATTTTAACAGGCCCACAGGTAGGACTTTATTCAACATGGGAAGAAGTCAAAAACCTACTTCCAGAGTCTAACAAACCTCCTTACAAAGGATATTACTCAATTACTTAAGCTTATGATATTCTGTGCACTAAACTTGGACCAAATGTTTTTATTAGTCCACTAGTACATGGAGTACCTGCTCAAGAAGGAAAAACTTATTCTGCTGCCCTATAACTTAGTACTTCTACTTCACTTCGTCCCATGGATTACCAATCCCTTGAAATTTACAAACAAAAAGTGAAAAGGAAGAAGACCTAACTTTTTCTCGATACAAAAACTTACCAACAGATATAATCACTTATATTAGACTGATTGGAGATTGTACTTCTACAATACAACGCTTTGTGAAACTAAATGAAGCCCTTACTTGGTTTCATAATCACCGGCTCCTGGAATTACTATACTCTATGGAGAAGAGTATTCGTATAAACTTAAATATCAAAAGGCTTTTCCTCAATGTGCTACACTAGAATTATTAGATATGGGTTGCAGGTGTCAATTATTATACTCCTTCAGACGAGCCAGTATTCACTTTGAAAAATTTGAACAAAAGAACATTAAGGGCGACTTATTACTCCCTTAACACTACTGGATTTCGAACTACTACAACAATTATGGATACACAATTTAGACTCGTTGCAGTATTTTCCATATAAATTACAAGTTATTCTTCAGTATATTCTGGAAGAAAAAGAGACTTTTGTCTCCTAATCTCAAGATAGAACCAGCTAGACATCTAATCAAAATAGATGTAAAAGGAGTAAATGTCCAACTCCATGCTTTTGAAGATTACCCATCAGCAGCTGATAAGGAATGGGCTTCTCCAAAACCCATAAAAGAACAGTTAAAACATTGGAGAGCCTCAGTCCAAGGAGGCGCCTGATTTTGGGAACCCTATGAGGATTCAACAACTTATTTTCTGGCCAGAGAAACATTTACAGAAAAAATCTATTGGCCTAAGGAACTTGAAATTCAGTTTTTCCCTTTTTCTTATACAACCCAACATGAAACACTTTGCCATTTTTATCAAAAGAAAATCGAAAAATGGCAAGATAAACAAACATTCCAGCACTCTTCCCCCAGACTGTCTAATACAACTTTACCATCTATAGATTCAATTGAAGAAGCCAACATCACCAACATGATGGAATCCTAAAAACAAGCGCAAGCAAAGACATAAGCTACTTACTTACCGTCAGTCATGACGTCAGCTAGCACTAATAAAGCAGATGCTTCTAATCTTCTGACTCAGCCTCCACAAGAATGATTCCACTTATCTGCCTGCACGGCTCTCCAGAGACTTCTCCTCTCTTCTCTCCTCCTCTATAAAAAATCCCCCTTCTTGTAAGCTCAAAGCAATGAAGCTTAGAACAATTCTCTTCTTACCTCTTACTCTTTCAGCAGTAGTGTTCTCTTCTCTGTATGTATCTATAATTTCCTTCCAGTATGTACGCTTGTCTAATACGTTTGTATGTTGTTATAATGATAATGCTAGCTTAAGTTTGTTTCTAAGCCTAGAAGGCTCTGGTTTTGCTTCCTCTATCAAAAGTCCTCGGTCCTTATCCCAGTATATCAACAGGTAGAACGGTAACTAGCTAAAGACGAAGACTACTCTGTGTTTGTGAGGCTCTGTAAATCCTGTGCTGACAATAGTAAGGTCAATAGCCTAATTGGTGAACATAAGACCTGAAGCTTTGTCGGGGTAAGAATCTAACAGACCCTTATAGAGTTGAGGCGTCTTACTAGGTGAGGCACACTGGTGAGCTAGGGGTTTGCAAAACTACCCTTCCAGGTTTAGATATTTACCCTTAACCAAAACCCTTCCCAGACCAAGCAGCATATTTGCTGGGGGCATCACCACGCTTCACAGCGCAGACTTCAGAGGGATAAGCACAGACAATAGCCGCAGTAATAGGGGGGGGGGGCCTAATTTTCTCTCTATGAAGATTGCATAAGGTGCATGAGAACATCAAAAATGAAAGGACCAACTTTCTGTGTAGACTGCACAAAATAATAAGAGGAACATATTGTCTAACAAGTGTAGTTATAATATCCAAAAGAGGAATATCCAAGACAAATGATAGGTTAAAAGTACAAGATGACTTTTCAGTGGAAATAAAGCATGGACAGTCACTGTTCAATCCAAGAAATCTGGGAGAAATGCTCATGTAAATGATTAATTAAGATTGGTATTGAGAAGGAAAAAAAACATGAAAACCATCATATGGTTATTTGACACAATGCATAGAAGTAATTTAAATGTAAGAGAATTTTACATGCATAAAGTGGTACACCATGACTGTATAAAATGCTCCGCGTGGGGTGCCACCAGTTCTGGACAAATCCATGCAAGCCTCCCAATTGTGATGGCACTGTTTTCGAGCAATGATTTGTTCAACCCCTGTAAGCAAGCAAAAGATTTAGAAGGAAAACAAGAAAAAATCAAGGCAGACAACAACTCACCTCTCCATTTTGGAGAATATGGGCCAAAGATGATACTACTGTTAACACAATTGGAGCAATTTCTTGATGAACCTGAAATTTAGTAAGAGAAGCAACTTAATGGAATACAGTTAATGATGTTGCATGAAAGATATGTCCATGTAACTTTTATATACACTTAAAGTAGATAGTTAAGGACACAATCTGCAGAAAATAACCAGATAACTGTTCATTCCAAAGTTTTACAATCATGGCATGCCACATGCTGATGTAACTTAATAATTCCATAGGATAAGCAAAAGTATGTTCCACGGAACATATTAAATAAAAATCTTGTGGAGTGCATTTTTCCATTTCAGCTGACCTGAACAGCTAATTCTCCAATGGCCCAACAAGCATTGTTTGCCACTGACACAGCTTCCTTAATTGCAGCAATATTCTGCCATAAGAATGCTCAGTAAGAAATCATCGATTTTGCTTATTTCAGATTTTAATGGAAGAATTTCCTTATACCAGTTGCTCGGCTGCAACTCTTAGGAAATCTGCTAGACGAGGATATAGGTGTGTTGGGCAAACCTGACTTGCACAAAAGTTAAAACAAAGGAGGAAGGGATAAGTGAGAGGAAATATTTTAATTTAAATAAAATTACCATTAAGAACTCACTTTTGCAAGGTCACCCAAAAGTGCAAGGGCACTTTGCCGAATATCAGCGGCTTGATCCATACAACATTGCAAAAGCAGGTCTCTTAAATTGGATTTAGCAACCTACAGAAGCCATGAACAGAACATGGTATCTTGTCAAATAAGTCAGCCATGACTAGATTAATTTTTCTCTTTTATTCAATTAGATTTTTTGATAATATAACACCTTAATTCTTGTCACAAGCATGGATGATGGTGGTCAAAAGTTCATGCAGTCACCTCAAATAGTTGGCTCTCACGTTGTGTTATTGTTGTTTTTATAGTATTTTTTATTATTTGATAATATGTCACATTGTTTATTTGCTAACAGAGCAAAAGTTCAATTTGTGTCAACATTAGAAAAATAATCAATGTGTGCCTTTTTTGCTGAAAACAATAAATATCTATGTGCTAGTAGTTATCGCACATTAGAAATTATTTATATTAATTTCAGTTGAATTCAAGCACTCAGCTATGGTTGATTCTAATATTTAGAATGATAAAAACTTCAATCAGGATAAGGCACATAAGCAACATGACAAAAATAGTATTTTTCTTTTCACTCTTAAAGAATTACCAATGCAGATCATTTAAGGAAAGAGCTTATACCTACAAAACAACATTCATCTCGTGATTATTCTCAAGACCACCTAAGAATTTAAAGTTTTACACACAAGTACACCATTTGCCATAACAATACAAAGAAAAATATTCAAAACCATCTTACGAGTTTGGCAATGGGAGGTTATAATGATCTACTAGAAATCCTGTCAAACAAAAGGTTAACTAGAAACATGCATGTTAGACCAAGGATATGAATTGCAAACAGCAGAAGGTGTTAGATCATGAATTTCCTGATGCTGCAATAGCCGTCAACTATCAGTTGTAAAAGGTCATTCCTAGTCATGAATAGCTATTGCCAGACTGGTCCTGGGCAGTCATCCATCAATTGGCAAATTGGAACGGATAAGACTGGTCCAGTTCAATTCTAGACTGGTTTGCATGCCTTAAATTGATTTCCTATGCTTCTCTTAAAGATTCAAAAACCACCACTTGTGATCCTTTGACCTAAGCTGAAACTCAATGCAAGTAAGAAGACAAAGGGGAGAAGAAGCACAGGAAGTGCAACACCTAGAGCCTCTGCAGATGTAACTGCTAAGGCCAATGATAGGTCAATTCACAAGGCTTCACCTGAGGGCAAGCCAACCACATATACTCCAGAATATGTAATTTCATAGAAAAAGTAAGAATCCGCGATGTAAGAGAAACGAAAAAAAGAACGAATCCATTCTTAGTCAAGAACAGAAAAGAAAATGTTTGGCAGTTGGGATACACTGAGCCAATGTCCGGCTAGGGGCTGCTGGTGGGCTTGCAGGCAGACAGCGAGTTGGCGGCCAACTTGAGGGCAGATTGTGAGCTCACTATCAAGCTGCAAGCTTGCGGGCTGCCAGTGAGCCTATGGCCAAGTAATTGGAAGGTTTGCAAGGAAGCCACAAACTCCCAAGTGGCCGACAAGCTTGCGGGCAAGAGCAAGGTTGCGCCGGCTGAGCCAGGTAGATGGTGGTGGTTGATGGGCTCAAGAGGAGGGTGACAGACAGCAGAAAAAGGGACATTTGGGCTCAGGCAAATTGATATTTTATGAGTTGAGAGCAAGGGAAGTGTCTTTTCAACCAATTTTTGGCAGATTAAATTTTAACCAAAAATCACAATAGGTAATTTTGTGTCTAGTCAAGAATGGATAACGTCTCAACTCCTATGCAATCTGTCCCTTCAACGATTCGCCCTCCGGAGTAAACTGAACTTTAATATTATTATCACATCAAAATCATTTCATTCATTGACAATACAAATTTAAGATACCTAAAGAACTTCACCCCTGTAAATTTTCAATATAACTGAGTAATACAAAGAGCTAAGTATGTTGTAAAAATCGCTAGGCGGCAGTCAGGCGGAGAACTACAGCCTAGCGCCTAGGCGGCCTCGGCGGGGCCTAGGTGTTTTTATTGTTTTCCGGACAAAAACTCCAAGGATGCAAATACAAATATATGTTTCAACCCTACAGGATGGAAATATTCCACAAGCACAAGCAAACTTAATAAGTTTCAGATGTTCATAGCACTGAAATTGTGATAGTTAAATTCTCACATAATCACATTGTCTCACACACACACAAAACAAGTTAACTAAAAGTCTAAAACCCAAAATAACATGACAAATGATAATACAAATATATGATATCATTGTTCATCGAGAGGCTGAGACTACTCTTCTTCGTCTCCATATTGATTCAAGACACGGTCCTCATCGGACTCAAATTCCACATCATTCTCATTTAAAACCTCCTCATCCTTGGATTCGAAATCATCTTCATGAAGTTCTCTCAATCTACCACTTCTTCAAGGCATTGTTGCTTCATCTGCTCCCATAGCATCACTAACTACTTGCCAAGGCAAGCCCTCCTCAACTTCATCATCATCAACCCTATCAACAATCCAATCTTGTGCATGACTTGCATCGCTTGCAAAAAGAACTTCAATATTTCTCTCCTCCCTCTTTTCCTTGTTCAACAATTTTACATTGAATTGAACGAAAACAAGATTGTTCAATCGATTTGTATCTAGTCTATTCCTTTTCTTTGTATGTACCTACAAAGTGTTTACATTGTTAACTCACTAATATAATAGAGAACACAATAGGATTTTAATAATTAGCAAATAAAAAATTAGGAGTGATTAAGTACTAACCCCCTCGAATGCACTCCAATTCCTTCACACCCTGATGAACTAGAAGTCAAAGAAAGGATTCTCATTGCCAATTTTTGCAAGTTAGGAGTTATTGCACCAAAATTTGACCACCATGTCACTACAAAAAATAATTTAAAAAAATGAAAAAAGAAACAAACAATGTTAGTAAATTTAAACTTTAAATAAGGAAAAGATTAAAAGGATTATTATTAGGTTTAATTATTTACCTGGATCAAACTTGTCAAAAGACTCAAAACTCACCGAGCAAGCTTTAATCACAATAGCTTTCCCAAAAAGAGACTCTTTCATCTTATACTTAGGCAACTCTTCGCTCATAATTGTATTTTGCATGTCAATATTACCCTCAAACATAACATCCAAACACTCAATTATCCCAAGCGAGACATCTTGATCTAAATGAAGAAGAGGATCCTTGTAATGGTAATATGGATTCAAAAGATACGCCGTCAAATATAGTGGACTATCTAGCCTATCTTTAATCCTTGCATCAATAATTTCAATAATAGACTAATAGTTTTTTGGAGCGCCACCTAGCGAATTTTTTATATCTTCCTTTGCATATAGAAGCTCGCCATATACAAAGCCCATGGATGGCTTTCTATCACCATCAACAATTCGAAGCACCTTCACCAAAGGTGCAAAAACCTTCAAGCATAATGTCACACCAGTCCAAAATCCCATACTCATCACCGTTGAGTAAGATGCTTTTCCTTTAACACTCTTGGAAATTTGCACTGTTCCCATTCATCACTGTTAAACATTGCCCTTAATTGTCCTTTTTTCTCGGCCAAACTCTGCAAAGTGAGGAATGCTGAAGCAAATCTAGTCACTCCCGTCTTACAATATCCCTCTTCTTCGTATGTGACCTCATCATCGCCAAGGTCTTATGGTGAGCATAAATGAAAATAGTCAATGTCTTAGCTCGATCAATGACTTTCTTGAACCTCGGTAGGCTTCCGATGCTTTCAAGCATAAGATTTATCGTATGAGCAGCACATGAGGTCCAAAAGATTGTTGGCCTATTCTGCTTCAACAACTTGCAGCTCCCATATTGTTCGAGGCATTATCAGTTACAACTTGAACAACTTTTTCCGGACCAACTTGTTGAATGCATTCTTCCACATACTCGTAGATTATGTCACTTGTGTGTGCGATGTCTGAAGACTCTTTAGAAGAAAGAAAAACAGTGCCCAACTTAGAATTAATACACAAATTCATGATACTCCTCTTCCTATCACTCCAAGCATCCGTCATAATTGAGCATCCATTTAATTGCCACTCTATTTCATGTGACTTTAGCAAATCATTGGTCCTTTCAACCTCCTTTTTCAAAAACGGCTCACTCATTTCATATCTAGTAGGAGGTTTAAACCCCGGTCCATACTAACCAACCGCCTCTAACATCAACTTAAAGCTATCTAGTTCAAGAGCATGAAAAGGAATACCGGCTTCATATACCCATCTACAAACATACTCTTTTACCTTATTTGTTCTTTCCTTGCAAATAGCATCAATGATATTTTGGTCTTGCTTGCTCTTTTGTGATGTAGACTCGGGGTTGATTGTACTTGCAAATTTATCCATAGGACCGATAGAATATGGTGATTTCGTAGACCCTAAAGCAGCTCCCAATTCATCAACATCAATATGCCCATCATCATTCCTCTTATCTCCAATATTCACCTCAGATCTCATAATTTCATGCTGAATTTCCTTTTTTTTTTTCCTTATTCTTTGCCTCATTAATTGCATTTAGGGGTGTCAATTCGGGTGGGTCGGGTCGGGTCGGGTTCGGGTCGGGTTGGAAAAAAAAAATTTAACTCCCAACCCGAACCCGACCTGAACCCGAAACGCCCAAACCCGAACCCGAACCCACCGAATAACCCGAAAAAACCGATTCAAAACGTCTTTTTTCGTTATTTTCCCTATAATTCTTCACTTTTATCTCAATACTTCATCATGATCATACTAATATTGATATTAATATACATAAAAATATCTTAATTTTCAAAATAAAATTTGATTTAACCCCAAAAAATCACTAAACATTAAATTCGGGTCAACCCGAACCCGACCCGGAAATTTTCAACCCGAAATCCTCCAACCCGAACCGACCCGAACCCGAAAATTTTCAACCCGAACCCGATTTTTTTCGGGTCGATTCGGGTTGGGTCGTCAGGTCGTGTTGATTTTTGACACCCCTAATTGCATTCCTACACTTCAATTGATCTTCTTTCGTGGACTTTGGACATGGAGCAACATTTCCTGATATATGTGCGATGTGTTCTTTAAGTCTACGAACTCCTCCAGACATAGGCTTAGAACACAAGATGCATTTCAATTTATCTGGATTGGAGGGATTAGTTAGAACTACATACTCCCATCCAACATCCTTTGATTTCCGTTTAAGTGATTTAATTGTTGCTGATGAAGATGACTGGGAAACACCAATGGATGTTGATGCTGCAGCAGCAGCACTTGAAGAACTCATTGTATTATATTTGTACCTAAACTACAAAGCATTGAAGAAAACAGCCAAACACACCAAAAAATGAAAAGAAAGAAAACAGTTAAACACATACCTTCTTGGCTTCTCACGACTGAGGAGGAACGGGCGACGGGCTGGCGAAGCGAGGGCGAGGAGATGTGGATTAGCGAGGGCGACGCGAGGTGAAGGAGAACTGGACTATGGGCTGAAGGCGCGAGGGCGAGCCGGCAAGGAGATGTTGTTCGCCTGCTCGGGGCGGCGCGAGGGCGAGGAGACGCAAGCCGTGAGGAGCGCGAGGACGATGACGAGGAGAGTGGAGACGCGAGGAGCGTGAGGACGAAGACGAGGAGACTGGAGACGCGAGGAGCGCGCGGTGAGGACGAGGAGACGAAAGGGCGAGCTAGCGAGGGCGAGGAGACGCGACGCACAACCCTAATTTCTTCTCAAATCCCACCTTTTCTATACTTTTTTTTATATCAAATTTTCTTTAAAAAAAATGCGGCCTGGGCGCAGGGCGCCGCCTAGGCGGCCAACCGCCACAACTATGGCGATTCGCGTCTGTGCGGAGCTGCTGGGGGCCGATTGGTGCCTAGGCGCCTGCCTAGCCCGATTTTTACAACATTGTTTATTGACAAACAAATACAATTATACTGGTAAATTATAGGTGTCAAAAAATCTCACATTAGTTAGTAGAAATCAAGATAAACCCATACATGCATACATTACCATGAAAATTGGTCAGATCAATCAAGCATTGAGTGTACATGAAAAATGAATTTGGAAAATTCTGATAAAGTGTGGAAAGTATTTAAGTTAAAAGAGAGAGAGAGAGAGAGAGAGAGAGAGAGAGAGAGAGAGAGAGATTACGATAAAGAGAAATAAAATACCAGACTTTCTACACCACCGCCTAGTCCTTCTGCAAGTCCTGATAACAGATCCAGAGAACAGACAATGAACTCTTTATCATATTGGATACCAGCTGTGGCATGGTCAACCTGCATTTGTAATATCAGATATAAGCATCAATAAACTGAAATCAATTATTAAAATAAGTGTTATAATGGAGAATGATCTGTGAATAATACTGTTATGTCGAATACATCAACAACAGAATGTGCTATGTTTCAGAGGTTAATCTTAACAACACAAAAATAACAAAAGTTAAATATATAAATTAAAGAATAGGTATTTCAAATATTCATTTATGGTAAATGGAAGTTTTGACAGAAATTTTTATAATTGATGATTCAGTCAAACTATATTAGTCGGAAAGTGTCTCTTTTGGCAAAACATATCTCAGAATTTGCCTTTTTGTTTGTAGGGTGTGGTTGAATTTACCTTTAACAAAATTCCCCAAAGTTTAACTTGGTTTGCAAAACATCCTCATACTTGACAAAACCCTGTGCTGGGGTACAGCTGGTTTGATAGAGGAGGGAAGTGAAAATGAATAGGATAAGTTGCCTAGCATCTGAAAATTAAACCCTACAGTCCTATTTTGTATGAGGCAACGAAATAAGTAGAGTTTTCCTTCTAACTATTTCTTTGGAGAAAAGAAAAATGAGAGAGAAATTTTATTTGTTAAAGACATAAAAAAAACATATATAATCAAAGATAATTTTTATAATTTTAATATCAAGTTTGAGATACATTCCGTGCAAATAATAGTTTCTCCACCCAAATCAAACAATTTCCCCAATCTTTCCTTCCTCTATTTTAACCAAAGGAACTGGAGATTTGTCACCTAGTTTCCATCCATGTTTCCTTCCCTGGTAGGAAACATGCAGTATGCAGTAAGGGCATTTTTCCAAACTGAATGTCTGAAGGCAGGAGATACTTTGCAAAAAAGGTCAATTCTAGAGGGCATTTACACAATAATGAACTCTATAGGTTGTTTTGCAAGGAGTGGTCTAAGGGGGAAATTTTTCCATAGAAGCAATACAAGGTACCTTTGCTAACTGTTGGATATGGATAAGTCCAATACATCTCTGAAATACAGGTTCAGCAAATTGAGAAAACCCTGGTCCCAAAGCCTGAGAAAAATAACAGTATTCTGTCTTAGTAATGGAAAGATTTGAAATGGATATTCAATCAAAGGCAATTAACCTCATAAAATCATAAGCACTAACTCCAACAGATCTAGCCAGAAAAAGTACTTATTTTACCACCAGTAGGTGCATGAAAGAAAAGCAACCTCAGTTCAGATATCACTAGGGCGTGTTTTTGTGTAAGTTCTTCAACTAATCAGAGAAAGAACAACTAAGATAAAGTTACCAATTATATTGGGGCTTTTGCAGCATTCTTAAATGGAAACAGTAAAGATGTTCAAGAACACCCTATCCTTTTAGTCTTGTTAGATACTTCTGGATTCACAAGACACTAGCAAAGGTTAAATCTTCTGTTACAAACAGTCCTGTACCATTCAATCAGCCATGTGTGTTTTATCAGCAATTCCGTTTCTTCCATATTTATTTGAGCTATACTACTTGTGAAGCATTAAAGAGACTTGGCTCCACCTGATCTCATAAGTTAAGTGTTTGGTTTGCACATCCATAGTGAGCTTCAGAGAGTGATACCTATTGTCTGGAGTTTCACTAACTTTTACTCGGGCTCCAAAGAACATTTGTTTACCTATCTATGCAGGTAGAGTATGAAGGTTCATTTGATTCATTAGCTATAACATTATCCTGTGCCATAGATTGCCAGGCAAGACATTGTCAACAAATAAATTAACAAAAATGTTTATTTGATGTATGAGAAGCTGTAGCTAGATTAGCTAAATATTAGTTCAAATAAAACACATTGCTAGGAGCCTAGGTTGGAATATTTTTCCATTTGTAAATAAAATTTAAACATGACTCGCTGTGCATTTTATTGTTTATTTTTAGTTTTCTAAGGCATGGATTCTTTAAAACCAAGAAGATAATTAGTAACACCAAAAACAAAGTTGATATATGTATTCAAGGATGGAAAGGAATTAGAGAATCAAGTGCCTAAAATTTATTACTTGTTCAAATAGTGAAGTTAAACCAATAAGTTTCAAGAGCAACTAACATAGCATAAATTACAGGGTAGTTTCAAAATGTCCACTTCTGCATTTCATATCAATTTTGTACACGAAGGTTTAAACATGCTCCAATGAGAGTTCACCGACAAGAAGATAAAGCATCACTTTCATTCAACTTTTAGAGAAAACAATATATTCATTATCAATATAAAAATATTTGACTACTAGCATGGAGTTACGTATAATTGATGTAACTTGTAAGTGAATGGACTCATCATCACCTACTGACTTTGACCCTAAAAACATATAACCCTTTCCTCCCCACCCTCCCAAACCAGAACCAGAAAATCCTGTGAACTTCTCTGCTTTCTACATTGTTGGCATTGAAGTTCATTACCATATATCAACAGTAAAATATGCATTAAACTCAATGATTTATCATGTACACATCAGCAAAAAACCTGCTTAATGGTGAGAGTATATTATAATTTAAAGATGTTTAACTTTGAGTAGAAAAAATCCTTCACAATGCAACAACAGTAACAAGGAGAAAACCCCTATAGTATATATTATGCTCAACAACCTAGAGCTGTTTAGGGGAAATGCAGAGTGGTGAAATAGTACAAGGATTATTTGTTGAGATCTATTTGAGTTATTGAAGAAAATTCTCTTTGGGTATGACTGTTTCCTAGGGAGCAGATCAATGGTTCCCAAAGCCCAAACTTGTTCTCAAATTAAAGTATTGATGTCACAAGAATGAATCAACTGATCAACAATGTGAAAACTGAAGTTATGACTCCAAATGTTTGCAGAAATGTTATATTAAAAACAAAGTGTAAAACATACCTGTGCAATGGACGTGAAGCACTCTAGCAAAGGAAATAAATCTTTGTCAGAGTTTGTAAGTTGTTGCCATTTTGCAATCAAAGGAGGCATCAATATTTCTAGATATTTTGGCTGTAGGTCAGTGACATGTTGAGTTAGAATGTGGAGAAGGATCCATGAAGACACCAACAGAAATAACAGAGTTCTAAATTCAATCAAAAATCTTAGGCAAATAAAACAAGCAAACACAAATTAGCTAGCAAAAAATGTAAAACCTGATTGAGCTCCGAACCCACTGCATCTGCTAGAGTACCGATGGCATCATATAGAATATGCAAGTTTCGTCTCTGGATAAAGAATATAGATAAAGTTATGGGCAGTGAAAAGGAAAACAAAGTTAACAAAGCCAACTTTTAAATTAGATGTATTTCTGGTGTGGATACCTTTATCCACGGAAAACATTAAGGACATAAATATAATCATAACGTATAAAAGAAACCTGATATTTCCCATAAGCACATAACAGATGCTGCAAAATTATTTCCAGGCGAGGGGTCAGTTCCTCTCCTGCCTCCTGTCCGCAGAAACAGACAGTTGGCAACAAGAAAATAGGATGCTGGTAAATTTGCTAACCTACGAGCTGAAGCATATAACCTCTTCTAGTGTTGCAAAAGCAGAGCATGCAGCCTCTTGCACACGCTTATTAGTGTCCAATATTCTTCGGAGCAGTCCCATAAGAATTTGGTCAAATTGTTCATAACCATCATTCTCACCGATGTTCTGTAATAGTAAGTAAACATACTTAAGGTGTAAACATATTTTTTCCATCTTGATAGAGGTGAAAATAAAGATCACTTCATATCAGTATATGAAATTAACCATTGAAATATAATAATCACAACAAAAAGATCATAAAAGCACTTAGTTACTGCAAGCAAGATCTATGTTGAATAGTATTAGAACGAGGATCTGTGCCCCACCAAGGGCATGCCATGATGGTTCACCGAAATGGGATCCTCTGTCCTAACATTTCTCTATCCCCATGTCCCACAATCGCTAGCCATTCATCCGATTGTTGATCGAATACCACCGAATACCACCGATGGCCTCCGATCGCCGTCCCGAATCAAACGATCCCCTGAGAGAACAGTGAACCGGTCAGGATCGCTGCAATTGTGATCTCGCCGGATTCGACGGTAAATCCGGCGAGATCGCAATTGCAACAATCCCGACGGGTTCACCGTACCCCCAAGGTATAGTTTGGTTCGGGGCGGCGGCCGGAGGCCGCCGATGGTGTCCGATCGGTGATCGGACAAATCACCGGTCATCGCCGGCGATTGTGGGACATAGGACAGAGGATCTGCTGGGACAGAAGATCAACTCGCTGGTTCACCCGGTTCAAGGGACAAACTCCTACCAGCTTGCCATGTTAGATTTGACAAAACTAAACTCCTTGCTTGATACTTGAAACCATTGTCATCTGGCAGACATCCAAGCATATCATCAGTCATTGAATGGAATTCACAAGTATGAAACTAACTGGACGGACAGGGTGGCTGGCACATGACATGATGAGTATTCCTCAAGGAAAAGTGTATTTAATAGTGGAGGATTTAGAGCAAAAATTAGCGGTTCACAAAGGCTATGTATACTGGAAAGTTTGTTGTTGAATACTTCATTATTAGAACAGTTAATTCAATTCCATAAGATAAAATGGGAAATTTATCAAGTTCCGTACGGATTTGAAATACTTATCAGTTAATTGATTCCTCACCCAAACCCATCTCAATGTTATTAATAGGACATTGACTACAC
This sequence comes from Boesenbergia rotunda, assembly GCA_024364735.1. Taxonomy (NCBI): domain Eukaryota; kingdom Viridiplantae; phylum Streptophyta; class Magnoliopsida; order Zingiberales; family Zingiberaceae; genus Boesenbergia; species Boesenbergia rotunda. The sequence continues at coordinate 159,512 of JAGFNQ010003022.1, read as the reverse complement.
AGAAAATGGAACGGACGCATTTTATGTCATGACTATTTCTATAGTCTAAAATCTTTTCCTAGGAATTTATATTAAGATTTTTAGGTTTCCTTCTCTCTTATACCTTCTTATGGTTTAAGCTGCAGAAATTTTAAAATGCTTCAGAGTAAATTTACCTAAGCTTTAGAGCTATGACAATTTCAAAAATATCTCATTTTCCATAATGAGCCCAAATTATTTTAATTCAAAACTAAGCAGTGTAAGATTGCCTATAACAGGCTAACAGCCATGACAAAGACTTGAAAACAAAAAACTTCAAAGATTTCTTTACAATGAGGGAATTTGAGGGGATGGCAAGGATAGACTGTCCTTTGTTTCACCTTCTTCAGAAAGGAGAGGGAGAAATCCAGTCTGTAATTCCATCCCCATACCCACAATAGTGCTTAGTTTTCCTCTTTCTCAAATTAGAATACACTGTCCTTCCCCTACATTTCTTTTCCTTCTACAGTTGCTAACAAAATTCCAAAGGATATAGCAGAAGGAATCAAGTGAAGCAAGGAAAATAAACATCGCAAAAAAAGTTTTTTGAAACTGTAAAGGTTACACTAGCTGATAATGATTAAGCTAAAAAAAAATAAAGTATAACACAAATGAAAACTTTTAAGGAATGAAAAATTTTCAAGCCATAATACACAGCAGATTAAACATATACACTGATTAATTAGAAGCCAAACTAACAATACTGCCTTAAGATATATTAAATGAAAATAATCAAAGGGAAAGATCAGGTAATTTGGCTCAGTTAATCAACCAAGCTGAGTATGCATGCCTGAATGATAAACTTGCTAAACCGAGAAAGAGTCCAACAAGTGATACTCCGAATAAGTGGAAATTTATCATCAAAAAGAGGAACGAGGAATTTGACAATCTGCAACAAAATAATAGTGTCAGTTAGTTAAAACCAAGAAATTAGTTCATGAGGAATTACAATTGAGATTCAAAGAAAAAAAATTACAGCAGACAAACATTTTTATGATAGAATAGCAATTAGTCATTGTTTATTCGTGGAATAGAAATCAATTCTGTGGAGAGGCACAGTTTTTGAGGTGGTACATGCTCCTTACCCCTAAAATTACTAGGACAGAAATCATGAAGGGGTTGATCAAACTTCTACAGAATTGAATTTGCCCAAAAACTCATCCACCCAGTTTTAGGAGGAAGTGGAGGAAGAAAGCAAAGAGAAAACAAAATGTCCAAAAATCCATTTGCGTGATTGCTCTCTATGAGACTATGACTCCTCTGACAATGCCCTGGTGAGCACAGTATGCAACATGGACATGAAACTCGCATCTGATGGGTTTGAAGCTGGGGCAAGGGTGGTGGGGCGGCTGAAGTTGGGCTCACCACATGAAGGCAGGCTTGAGGTGTGGAGCTAATGCAAACTCCAATTGTGTTTGAACTCCGTCCTATTTCTATCTCTCTCAACCATCAGCCCGCCCTTTTCCTCCTCTCTTGCCTGTATCTCTCTCTCCCTCCCTAGTCAGCTTTCCACCTCTTCTATTCTACTGCCATAAGACCACCTCCTCGCTCTCCCCTCCATTCCTCTTCATTCATTCCTCTTTCTATCTTCCCCCTTCAGAGGGCTGAGGCATGTGGATTTCAAAATCTTTAACACTAGGTTCTTCTCTTGCTCTCTATCCTAGGATCATCACTTTATGATCATCTAATTCTACAACCTTCTAGCCTTCCTTTGTCACCTTTTCATTTCTGGTAATAGCTACCAACGAAACAAAATTCAATCATCCCAACAAAATCAACATGAATCTTAGTAATTCCAGACATCAAATTTCGAACAAGGAAAGATATATGCTCAGTTCATTTCTTTTAGGTCTCTAATTTCGTTCAAAGTTGACCTCAACTAACCTAGAATAGCATGAGACATAGTAGTCCACAAATGAGAGAATTACATCAGCTATAAGTATGATATTTCGTTTTGGTGACAACATCCAGCCTTTTATCTCAATAAGCAATTGTTTGTCATAAGCTAGCTAGCAAGAGAGATTAAATTCTCACAACAATAACCAATAATAGGTACCCAAGTGTTGAGACTCATACTAGGTTTTCTAAACTAAAATTTAGGTAATGGAATTCCAAAAAACAGATATACGAATTTTTAACAGTAAGCTAAAACATAAGTGCATAACAATGCATGTATAAACAAAAATTAATTCTACACAACAGTGTGATGGTTAGAATATAACTAAATACCTATTCGAGTAACTAGTGAGAAAGATATACCTCAGGAAGATGAGGGTAGAGTCCATTAATGCATCCCTCCGCTATGGCACCAATAGCCAAAACAGCAGCCTCTCTCTCCTTCCAACTAGCGTCACTTGTGAGTGATAGCTTTTGCTGAAAAAGTTTAAAAAAAAAACAGGCAAAATGATTAGAAATGGACAAGATCTAATCAAATGGCATTGATTTATCATATAATTTGAGCCAGATCACAACATAATATACGTGGTCCTATATATTTAAACATGTAAGCATATCTAGATGTACTATAAGACAATGCAAAACTGAGGCATATTCCCATAAAGGTTTTCAAGAACCATGATCTAAAATAGAAGTTCTTGTACTTTTGTATGGGTTTCAGTTCCTGATCTGAATGGTGTTGCACCGGCACCAACCAATGGCCACATATGATATGGACAGACTCAGATCAACCATGCAGGAAATGGAAGAAGAGAAAGAGGAAGGTGAACCTGTTGCTTCTGAATCTTTCTCAGTTACTTTTAATCTAGAGGTAGGAGGAATCTAGGAACAGCTAATATTAAATTTGCAGGATCTAGGAATATGGTTTTAGAATAGCATAGAAAAGAGGCTGTTTCTGTGACTCACTCCCTTCATAATTGGAGTGGTAATAAAGGTGTTCAACCATTGGCAATTACTTCCTCTCTTTTCTTCAAATCTATGCAAAAATAACTATTTTCCGGAGCATGAAGAACTAGGCCTCTCACTTCCCTGCTCATGGAAATTTAATTGGAAGCACCGATTTCTAGCATTATCCAGTACGAGTATACTTATTTTGCTAGTTTGTCTTTTCTTCTGTTGATTTTGTATTTCTCTGTACCAATTTCACTTCTCTTGTGGTTGCAAGTTGCAACAGTCACTAACTATAGCCAATAGTTTACTATTTAAAAAAAAAATGATGCAACTGTTACTATTCAAAGTATCTCATAGCAAGTGAAACTCAATCAATCATTTTACCATGATAGTAATAGTATAGGTAGGTGTTGGGATTACCTGTATCAAAGGCATTAAGGTTGGAAGAATCTCATCTCCAAAAACAATTGAAAGAATATCTAGTCCAGCTGCACTAGATTTTCTTAAATTCCAAACATTGACTGTGCCCTCATCCTGTAACAACAAGAATACACAGAAATCTGTGTTCAGGTGCCTAGAACATAAGCAATGACATCAATCACTATTCATTATACTCTTGCAATAACTTGTTGGCATAATGAGGTATCGAGAAAAACATATGCAAGAAACATAAAAGGGATAAGATCATACATCCTCTGTGATATCAGATCCATGAAAACGAGATGAATGAAAACGAGGCTTCAGATCCTGTTTATTGATACAAAAATCTATGTCATTCCAAACAGAACAGCAAAAAGTAATCAGCACATGATACTCAAAAAACGGACAAACAACTGTCTTGTAGCAAAATAGTCTTAAAGCAAGGCCAACACCTGATCCCTATCTGGAAAAGATTCATCTTCCTGCAAGCAAAAGAATCCAGTTGTCCAAACCAAAAAAAAAACCATAAACAAAACATAGTTTGAACTAAAGCACACCTCAGCATCAAAAAGTGCCTCATCATCCTCAGCATATGCCATATTGGACAATAGAACCTAAAAATTTTATGAATTTAATTGCAACCATTTTAAATAAAGTAGAAAACAATGTTAGCTTTATCTGCTGATCTGATTAAAGGCTTACTGGAATCAAGTGTGGTAAATAATCTCTTAAACCATCGGGTGGCAAGGTACCATCACAGTATGCAGACCTGAATCATTAGACAACAAACTGCATCAGTAAAAGTGAGACTTGGTCAAATGAACATATAACTTTGTTTGCTGACAAAGCAAAACTAATGATTGTGAGATCCAAGCTCATGCTCAATATATCTGAGTAAAGAACAAGTACATTATCTTCAAATTCTAGTGTTAAAGCTAATCAATATAAGTCCAGTTTTTACATCATTAGGCAACCAAAAATTAAAAGCTTAAGTGTGCACTACCATGTGCAGCATATATCATTCATTAGATAATTACATTTGAATCTTTATTAAATCAAAGCTAAGAAAAAAAGTATCAATACTTGAGAATTAAGCCAAATCAGATAAAAGTGTCAATGAAAAAAGGAACAACTCCTTATTTGAGAGTAATGTATAGTGTTGAAGCATGGCAGCTGTAGTACATGAAAATTTATATAGGAATAGCCTTTTTCTAAGACAACACACATTTGTAATTGACAAATAAATTACATAGGCTACTATTTCATGTTTAATGTATCTTATAAACCAAAATCTATATAGTTTACCTTTAAATTACAGAGAAGTGTTTATAATGTGTTTGAAATTGGAACCTTTATCCTTTTGTGGTATGATTTTTGTAAAGCATCAATTGGTATTAGAGCCTAGAGAAGAAAGTATGCCAAATAATGATTATTATAAAATAATTAGTGATTTGGTAGCTACTATTTTGCTTGCATTATCCTAATTGTCTAATAGTTGCTCCCCAACAACACTTACTGTACAATTTATTATTGTATTATTGTGAGAAAAAATGATTCTAGTGCTTATTTAGTTTAGTAACTTATGTAAATATTAAATCAATTTTCAAATTAGAGAGTATAAAATAATCTATGAGTTATTCAAGCCTTTATTTTGCATATTGCTTTGCTAGTGGAAAAGCCACAAAGAAGGTATCCACCTCTAGATAAATCGTATCATTTTCACAGTCATTCAAATGGGTGACCAAAAAGAAAGAAAATTAAATTTAAGCTTAACTCATCAAGGATCAAGATGAGACAAAAGATTCAATTACTCCTTGCTAATTGGAAAGGATGTCCAAAGAAGAAGATGATAACAAAGATCAACTTTACAAGAAATAGATCAAAGATAATGATGCACTGAGTTCTCACTTATTAAAGAGTCGACCCAAAAAAAAGTAAAACTCAAGAAAGCACATGAAACAAACTTGATGATTCTATTATTGTTTATGCTTGGAAACAACAAACCAAGAAAGATATAGACATCTCACCGAGACTCTCCCCTCGTCGAGAACATTTACTAGAATTCTAGATAGGATTGAAAAAAGAGTTAGCTAGATCAACAAGTTTTCTAAATCCAACTTAATGTGACTAAATTTTAATTAATCCCACTCTTTTCCACTTCCAAAGTGACCAAATTTTAATCAGTATTTAATTTCTAGTGAAATTTAATTTATTTATAGGTAATCCTTTAGAATCCATAATTTTAAACTTCTCTTCTGATTTGTGAATGATAGAAATTGGGTCAGTCTTTGCAGATATCAAACCAACTCAAGTGAGTTGTATTGGTATTGTTTGATTTTGGCAATTGTGATTAACTACCAACTATTTCCATTATTTCTTACAATAGTAAATGCAATTGAAATATGAAGCACAAGTGATCAGGCATCTGAGAGAATAACAAATATGCTTCACCTTTCTAGTTTTTTTAATGAGTAATGAGCACAAACTATATGAAGAAACAAATTCATTTGCCCTAGAAAAGGCCAAATGTGTTGTGCTTCTATAAGTGCACAAAAGAAACTCAATTAACTTACCAGAATTCACAGGCCTGAAGAGCAACTTCATCATCAGGGTCTTTGTTGGCTTGCAAGATAAACTCAATTACATTTCTCAAATGGGGCTGTAAGATTCAAGACAAAGTGTAAGTTAGTTCTGATGACCCACAAAAATGGAACAACAACATCTCTAGTGGATTCAATGAACTCTGAGATTCTGAAGTAGGAATCAAGATAGTTTACTTAGCATTAAATCAGCAAACAGCACAACATAACTGATAAACGAACAAACTCATGGCTTAATGTACAATATCTTGTATAATCAGCATCCACATTTCACTATGTGCTACCATGCCATGGTTGTGCCAGCAGAAATGCTGATGCTACTATTTTAAAATTCCACAACATCTTCCCTTTGTGATGCTTGTTCAAGATAGAATGGCAAAAGCACAGAACCAATATGGGCAATCAATAGAAATATGAACAAATCCACCTGAAAACCAAATAAATTTTTTTTACATACCTCTAGGAAGGATGGTCGAACTTCTATAAGTTGCACAAAGGCAGAACAAACCTGTGTATCAGAGAAAACAAACACAGATCAGTGAAAGATCAAAATGCTCAAGGTAAAAATACAAGCACAGAGAGGTAAAAGACCATAATGCTCAAGGTAACCAAACAAGTGCTTTTATTTACAGCATTCCATGTGATGACAGCATAATCTGATCTAAACAAATATGGGTCTGAATTTAAGTTGTAAAAGCATGCACTGATGAGCAAATAAGATGTTGCTGCAAGAATGTTATCAATGTGATGCATCTTAAGCCTAATAGTTATGTACTGTTCTAACACCTTATCATCTATGACTGAGTTTTATATATCTTAATGAGAAATAAGCTAAAGCATTGCAAGAGTTGATAGATAGCACACCAATTTTCGGACATCTGCTGAAGGATCTCGAGCAAGATGAAATAGGCCTTGAAGGTACTGGTCCATGGACATAAACAAAGCCTGAAAAAATGATTCAAAGGTTAGGGAGACTTCAACTAGGTCCGGCATTGCAAAACAAGTATGGCATTGGATTTCACTTACTGCAGGCATGGCTACGATAAACTGATTAATAGAACCCAATGATAGCTTCCTCAATATAGCATGTGGAGACTGAAAAAACTGTGCCAGAAACAAGAAATGAACAAATTTTCAATTGTTGTCCTAGTTATTGCTACTCATAGACACCTACAAACCACTTCAAGAGAGCAGCTAAAATTACCTGCAGCAATCTGGGCATAAAAATATTAATGGGACGCTCAGATAATCCAGGAACATCTACATCAAGCTCTTCGGGAATGTCCTCACATATCTGCCATGACAATGTAATAATAACTTTCCTTAATCAAGTCTACAACACGCTACAAGATAAAAATTGAAAATTTGATAAAATCAACAAAGTTTTTCTTTGACCAACACAGTTTTTTTTCACTTTATCCTTAAACTTTCCAAGTTATTGATATCTCAATTCCAACATGCTTTTTGTTTGGCATAGATGAGGTTGCAAAAGAAAATTTACCAAACAAGACCATTCAATTCAACAAAATAATCAAGAGAAAAAAAAATAGGAGTTAGAGAATGATTGCTAGCTAAGAATGTTATAGTAACACAGATGGACTTTTAAGCAACATCTCTATCAACATAGTGTTGTCAAAGCATATTAAACAGCCAAAAGGTTGTTTTGTCACTCAGAAGTGTTCTCAATAAAGCATGTCAAAGAATACACATTGCACCAAAAAAAAAAAATAAGGTTGAGAATAGTCAAAACTCAAAAGAAACATTTAGAAGATCAAGGTTCAGTTTCAATTCAATAAGAATAAGCAACCAACGGTGGGAAAACTCTGGTTGTCCTCAATCATTGCATTAGATGATTGTTCCTGTCATGACAAATTGAATCTCTAATTAGATCCCTGGTCTACATTTCCTCAATCCAATAACTCAACAATGATTCTATCTGAACTACACTTCTAAAATTTTGGTGCATTAGATGCAGTTGGTTTTATTGATCTGGAACTTAAAAAAACTCTTGCTTGCTAGCATTGACAGAGATAGGTTAAGTAAATGATTATGCCAATGAGAAATTAAGCAACAGTAGACTCCAGGTAAAAAAGAGAAAGATATAATTGAGTTGTCTATTTCCCTTTTTCAATTGTACTATCTCAGTACATTATTTGTTATCTTTTAAAATTTTCTAGGGAGGTAATATTGAACTTCTTACGGAATATTTGTCAGCAAACTAGCTGTCCAGCTTCATTGAGCTATTTTAGGGCAAGAACACTAGTCAAACTAAGAGAGATAAATTTTCCAGTTATGATGGTTTACACAAGTGAGTCTTATGTGAACATTGATCCTAGACACAGTATGAAGTGATGACGACTTTGGCTCTAACTTGATTTGGGAGATGAATGTAGCAAAAGTGTCAAGTAAGAGTGGCAAACCGTTTGATTTTCATGGCCTAATGATGATCAGAGTTAAATATAAATTAAGTTTCAGAAAATTTTGATAACAGAAGTATAGCAAACAACTGAGTTAGAGGATTGAGGCAAAGAATCCTACCTTGTAGATAGCATCCATGGCACCCTCCATATGAATAAAGTCATTACTAGCCAAACATTGAGCAAGAGCTTGTAACAGTTCAGGCCAACCAGCAACTCTCTCTAATTGAACAAGAACACTGATAACAGTACCAACTGTAGATCGAATTGTCCTATCTGATGCCCCTAAACAAGGCAGCAATTCTGATTTTATATATTGCCGATAGGAAGAAGACAACGAACTGAAAGTTGCCCTGAGATTGTTTTTCAACAGCAAACCAGCAGCTTGTCGTACTTCAAGTGATTTGCCCTGCTTTAATTCAAATATAGAATGCCAACCATTGTTACATGCATATTCCACAACAACAGAATATTAAGAGTATCGAGGATAAATTATAAACTGCAATGTCGAAACAGCAAACAAAGACTGAGAAATGGTGAAGGTGAATGCAAATACGAGTTAATGCTTTGGAGCACATCACCAAGGAAAGAAGTGAGGAAATAATTAAGAAAAAAAATGAATATAGAGAACAAGAAATCAGAAGCCAATCATACAAAAGACTGACTGAATGTTGCAAGACAGAAAAGTTTCATGAACTTACATAATACTGAAGCAATATGGTTAAGGCAACCATTGATAACTAAAACACATAAAACTGAACTGGAACTACCTCAATCTAACCAATACATATGATGCAAAACATGCCAGCATGGTTTTGGACTGTCCCACCTTTTTTTTCCTTCTCATTTTACTTTTAGAAAAGCTGACCCAAATTCACTTTACCGGGAGGAACTAAAATAACTATATGAGCTCACTTAATCAAGAAGTAGATTCTGACTATATATTACCCAAGGTAACAATTATTCTTATATATGACAAGTCAAAATTCAATCCCACTTGGGATCCTCCACAAAAACCCTTCACTAGATAAGGACTAAGATAACGCTATGTGCTCGCTTAATCAAGGAGCAGCTTCTGACAGTAAATTTACCAAGCGAACCAGTATTCTAGCATTGGATAAGTCAAAATTCAATCCGAATTTGGATCCTCCAGTGGGCGATAAAGGAAATGGAGGGCAATATGATAGTGTCCGTAACCCCAGACAAATCACGTTAGAATGATATGTTAAGAATCCGTTCCTTCGTCACAGAAACACAACTCACCGCCAGAAAAACGTGCTGAAATCCTTCAAACAAAAACACTCAACCCGCTACGAAGACAAAATAATAGGCAGAACAACAAAAAAACGAACGCAGGACGACAGGATGAGAGAAGACCTCGGCGTGGGCGAGGATGAAAACGAGATAGTTATTGAAATCAGGAAGCTGGTTGTAGTGCTGGAGCTGTTGCAAAATTCTGGATTGATCCGAGTTGGGGGAGATGTGCTCCTCCAGGAGGGCGCAGATCTCGCGGAGCCCCTCCTCTCGCGGCTGCCACAACCCCGCCGCCGCCGCCATCGACCTGCTGCCTACTGCCCAACGATGCCTGGCCGATTTAGAATCGATCGAGTTTGTAATTGGGAGAAAACAGAACGATAGCCGTGACAAATAAATAGAAAGAAAGAAAAAGAAAAAGGCAAAGAGCGATACTGATAGTCTGATACGAATCAAAAACCCCAGCCGTCGTGACTGGGGACGAAAAAAGAAATGAGCAGCCAAGGCCACATGATGAAATTTTAAAAACTCGAGGGGGCAAAATTATAAGACATCATTTTCATTTTCGCCCGTGATTTATTGATCAATTAGAATTATAATATTTCAGTAATAAAATAGAAATGTGGTAGGCATTTTAACATAAATAAAATTAGGGAATTTTTTTAAAAATAAATTACTAATTCTTATTCCTTTTTTAATAGAAAGAAAGGGTTTCCGAGAATTTGTGGGTTCTCCGCTCCCGTTTCAGCCGAATCGATAAGCAGGAGGGATAGTCATCGAGAGAAGATGCAAGGCGGCGACGATTTAAGCATCGAGGAGCTCGCTTCCAATCTTTCTACTTACAAGGATCAGCTCCGCGAGGTCTGGCTTATCTAATTCCTGCAATTTTTGTTTCTGGTAGGATATTTTTGCCTCTAGACACCGAAAAATGTGATTTTGATCTATGTGCCTCGGATTTCGGTGGATACTGTTTGTTAGGTTTTATTATATTGAAGAGGGCTTTCTGCTTCATTTTCTAGGGTTTCTTGATGTATTTTGTCCCAGATTTTTACGTACCAAGATTCTACTGATGGATTGGAGAGAAAAAGAATGTACACACTGGAAAATCCTTGATTTGTAGCCCTTTGTCGTCTTTTGATGCACTCAAACGCACTCAGATTTGCATTATAATGTGGTGAACGCAATTGGAATGATAAAGGGTGTCTGGAGTTATTTGTTGCTCAATAGATATAGTCACATTAGTGAAGGAACCTAGTGTATAAGGTTCCTGAAAACGAGGGAAATTGGAAAGTGTGAAGTTCAGAGAGGAAATTTCTACAAGTCTAGGTTCCGCTTTAGCAATCAAGCCTTTCGCAAGTGTAAATATAATTGCATTAGAATATACGGTAAAGCCTTACTGTTCATATTTCCCCAATTTTATGAGCACTTCTATCTTTTATTTTATTCTAATCTGGTTCGATATTTTTTTGGCAAATTTTCTCATGAATTTGCAAGTTTTGCACTGTTGACTGATACAATGATATCAAAACCTTCTTTTGGTACTTAAAACATTAATTATCAAGATGTGTTTATGCCACTATGAGAGCCTAGTACTATGGAAGACCCAATGCATATTCTACAACCTATCTTGCATCGATTCAGAATAGGAGCACGCATAATCTATATATTTAAGGTGCTGCATCTGCTTAACTGAGCAGCACTTGTTGTTTCTGATGATTTTCACTTTTCAATGCATATAGTAATGCTACATAAGTTGATGAAATGAAATCAAATGTTCTATTTCCTGAAGCATATAGCTCTAAGAGAAGAACTTTGCTTTGTTTTATTGGCTGTTATAATTTGGAATCATGGAAATCAATTGAGGTCCTGCAATTGCTATGAATGCTGGCATTAAATGTTTAATTGGTCTATTAACTATTTAGGGGTTTTGTGATGTGGCAGTTTCTTCCTCTTTTTCTGTTAGTCTTCAAATTTATTAAATAGTTAGGGATTTGCTTGGTTATTGCAGTGAGTTCGCTTTATATTGTTTCTTTCATTCTGCTTTAAAGTATACATTTGCCTTTCTGGGTCACAGTGGATTATTCTTCTCTTGCTTCTTTTCCTTAAATGCTTAGGAGGTGTTTGGTTTGCTCTATTTTCTATTTTCATTTTCCAGAAAATCGCATTTTCTCATTTTCTGGGAAATGACTTTCTTTCATTCTCTAGTTTTCCAGAAAACGCTATATTTTTTTCTGGAAAATAAGGTTGGAAAATGCAAACCAAACACGTTTTCCAGAAATCCGCATTTTCTACGTAAAATGAAAATGGAAAACAAATCTACCAAACGCCCCCTTAATTTTCTATACTTGACCCCTTTCTCTTTCTTCTCTTCCTTAGATGCTTAATGTTCTACAATTACTTTTTGGCTCCTTTGTGTGCATGATGTGCTTGTTTGTCCTATCGTTTACTTTATATTCTTCAAGCATATTTGTGATTCATGTTATTCGTACTAATCACTATTTATTTCATTGTTTCAGATTCGAAAACTATCGGCTGATGATCCGGGAAACTCTGAATATGAAGATATGGAAAAGGAGCTTGAAGAGGTGAGCTTCACTGAAGCTTGATAATAAAATGAAGGCATCTTATCCGTGGTTCATGATGGATGGCATGCTATTGTCTGCTTATGATGCTATGTTTAGTCATTGTGATTCTTAATCCTAGTATCATTATCATATAGCTAATTGAATATAGTAATTGTATTACAATTTTTTGCATCTTTTGCCATGTGTTCTTTCTCAAGGTGCCATGAGATACTACAAGGATGATAGCATGTTCTTGGTTGCATGGTGTTCAAGGTTTCATTGAGAATTTTAGATTCTCTTAACACCTTGAAAGGTGAGAAGGGTTATTTGATTAAAAATAGCTCTTGTTTGAAGAATCAGGAGCTATGGGCAATCATGACCTGAGAAGCAAAAGTTATATGTAAAAAATTGCCTTGATACATCATATTTTTATGTTGGTTCTTTGCAGAGTTTCTCTTTCATGACAACAGATGTCTTGTCTGGTGCCTGCTTAAATCTCCTGATTTCGCATGATCATGCTGCTATTCTAAGTTTGGAGTTTTAGTTCTTAATTTGTATTGTGCCACCGACAGATTCATGCTTTTGTTGACCGAAGATAAATTACTTTGGAAAATGCAGGTTATTGCTTTGACAGAGGAGCTTCTGACAACTGCAAAGCCAACAGATGCACGTCAGCATGACACTGATGCATCTTTCAGTGGCCATTTTGGTGGAACATCTCATTCCAAGGTAGCAAATTCCTTCCTAATGGCTCCCTAACTACATCATATTGATTTGTTAGAGCCTAATCCTAAAGCTGGTTCATGCTAAATATATCTGAAAACATGATCATTGATATTTTCCATTATTTTCTTACACGCGGACATGAGTTTTTCCCCTTGTATATTTGTTTAAAAAATTTTAATTGTGTGTTACATTTGTGAATTTTTTGTTTATCCTGCTGTTTTATTCTTTTCTAAATGGGCTTCTTATTTCTAGGCATCATTTGAACATTCTCAACCACACAAAAGTTTTACTGTTGGTACCAAAGTTCAAGCAGTTTGGAGTGAAGATGGGGAATGGTAAGTATGCTATGATATATACAATTTGGTTATTATGTTATTTTTTCAGTTGTTTCATTTTTTTTCTCCTTTTTTTTTTTTTGATTAGCTGAATTTTTAGGTACGATGCAATAATTGATGCTATTACTCCTAATGGATATTATGTCTCCTATGATGGGTGGGGAAACAAGGAGGAGGTATGTAAAATTCCAGATTTTCTTGAATCATCCATCCTCGTGATTTGTGGATATTCTTCTGGGCAAGTCCATTATTGGTGGATAGTTAATGAGACAGGAATTTAGAACTTGATCGAAAAACCAATTTAGAGGATTGAGGAATAGATGATACACATATTGCTAATCATCCCACATTGATTACATTTTGGCTACTAAGCATCTGCTATCTTTTTTCTTGCATATCTTTTGATGAATGTTCTTAAAGCATTTGTATTTTTTTTTTATTATGAAGTCCTGTTAATCTTGTGTTTCTTTACCTTTGCCTTGGCATTGCATCTTTTCATTTTCATTTGGACACTTGCTGACTCAAATTTGTCTTTGGACTGCATTATATAAATATTAATGTTCTACAAGTAGATAAACATTCAGTGCAGCAAAGAGATTCTGATGCTTTAAGGCAAATAGATAATTGTTATCTAGCGCAAGCATTTGAGATGTTTGCATATCTTATACAAACATTCATTTTCAACAAATCTATACATGGATATTCAATTGTAGCAAATCTATTCCACAGAAACACGGCAACCAGTTTTTTTAAGTTAATTTTCAAGTTATTTCGTCTAAAGGAGAGCCTTGACAAAACTGTAAAGTTGTTATCATGTGACCTAATGGTTGATTTGAGTTGTGGTAACAGTCCTCTTGCAATACAGAATAAGACTGCATATAATAAATCCAATGTGGTCCAACGACCCTTCCCCGGAATTTTGCATTGGCAGGAGCTTCTTGCACTAGGCTATCTTCTTTTTCCGAATTATTTGTTTGATGGACATTCGATGTCAACTTTGATGTTGCCCTTTTCTTATCTTCTGCTGCAAATTGCAGATACAATAAACTTATATTTAACAGTGTAACATGACCAAAGGAACAATAAAGTTAGTGTGTGAGTCGTATCCTTTCGTAGTTATACTCTTTTTCGGTCTTATGATCTGACAATGTCCACATTCATGATGATTGACGGATGCTACGTTCAGGTGGATCCTGCTAATGTTAGGCCAGTGGAAGAGGGAGATGCTTTATTAGAAGCTGAGCGAGAAGCTGAAGCTACCAAACAAGCCATTAAAAGGAAAATTGCACAAGCCGCTATTACTGATTTCCAGGCACGAACATTACCCGCTAAACTCCGGATTGATCCCAATGATCCCGATGATATTGTGAGTTACCTGCTCATTGTAATTTTATGGAAATTAGAACCGGCTCTGCTTCCACTCACTATTTTCTTCTCGTCATTATTATGGTCTGTACTTTATCGGTATATAAATAACCTCAGATGATCTTGTTTTCTCAAGCCACATCAACCAAAAAACTTGCTGTCACTAAGCACAATTTTGGTTTTCTTATTATTGACTCGACTTGTTTTGCTCTCTCTAATTGTGTGGTACAGCAGTTAAGACACATTTCTTGTAGAAGTAAATATAACTTACTGATTTGGTTCATGCCTTCTTGTAAATTGATGCATTCCAGTGTTCTTCCTTACAAATTGATGCATTCGAGTTATGTATTGGCAGAAAGCTGCGAAACGCAAGAAAATACATGCGTTCAAGTCAAAGGTTCGAAGTGAACAGCTTGAAGTTGCACAAAATAAGCGGCAGAACTCGTGGCAGCAATTCCAATCCACCAAAGGAAAGACCAAGAAGGTATTTGTGGAAATTATTTTCATTTATCGTTCCCACATCTCTATGCTTCGAGATTATATACATCTGCTTTCTGCCTTTCATCTCTGCTGTTGCAGATTGGATTCTTCTCGGGTCGGAAGCGAGAAAGTATCTTCAAGTCCCCCGACGATCCTAGCGGCAAGGTTGGTGTTACTGGCAGTGGAAAGGGGCTGACAGAGTTCCAAAAAAGAGAGAAACACTTGCATCTCAAGGGAGGGATGGTGGATGCAGAGGAATAGGCATCATAGTAATTATCTAAAAGAAGGGTTCGATTCGATTGGAAATCGTATAAACGGCAGTTTTAACTTAGCTCGATACTCATTTCACTGTATTTCTATGTTGCATTTTAAAAGTAAAATTACTAGAAAAACTGTAAAGAAAATTTGGTGTGACAACGTAAATTCTGTTTGGATATGAAAACATTCTATGGTTTCCATCCATTTTACATTTAATCCTCGAGTGGACTGACTGACATTTATATTCTTTGGTACAAAGACTTGTTTAATTCCTCTAAAAACTCATGTTCTTGTAAATTCACTGTGTCTGTAAATATTAACAAATGATTTGGATGAATAAGAGAATATGGATATGGTTAATTTGGTCTATAATATACTCAAAATCTAAACTGTCAGGGCCACACTGCAAACACACATCTGAATTAGTTTAAGAGTAAATACAGCATTTTGCTAATCTGAATCCCTAACAACAAAAGATTACCTAACACGAACCCTAAATTTAATCACAACTCTAACAAACAAACTACCGAAACAGGCACACAAACAATCGAATTGCTTAAGTTGTCTGCTCCTTGCAGCATGGAATTGATGTCTTGGCACTGCTGATGAACCATCTAAGAAGCAGATACATTTACTGTTTTAAGGTCTAGACCTTTTGTTGGCACTGCAACTTGGGCACTTGTACTGTTTTATGTGCTCTGCTCGCGCAGGAGTGATCTTCACGCACTTCCCATGGAACCACTTTTCGCATACATCGCAACATATCCAGAACTCGTCATGGGCATAATTGTCACCGCATGCACCACATAAAGTGTTCTCGTGCTCGTCTTCCTCATCGTCCGCACTGCTGTCTTCGTCTTCCTTTGGAGGTGGTAGTATCTTTGCCACCTTGGGCTGGGACTCGCCCTGTTGAGACGATTTTGCTGTTGGAAATTTGCATTTAAATTAGAAGCGACGTAGATTGATGAAATAGCTTACGATTTTAGAGCTCGGCTTTCTCTTGCTGCTGCTATTTGAGGTCTTTTCCTTGGAATGTTTCTTGGCAGTTCCAGTTACAACTTCATATATGGTAGGAAGATTGTTGATCATATTAAAAAGTCGCCTCCTGTAGTAGTTGAATGTTAAAACGAAGGGGGGCTAACATAAGGAATAAAATAAGTTCTAATTAATCATTCAATTCTAACTGGTGATATGCAACTCTACGAGAAAATGCTCACTACAAAAATTAGAGAAAAACAAAATAACAAAATTCTGATCTTAAATATTGAAGTATAAGGAATTAACCACAGAAACAAAATTATGGAGAATCTGTAACAGTTATACTAAGCATGAAGTGGAAGGGATTAAGCACAGTAACATCCAACAGAGTTCAACAAGTGCTTTCTACAAGAAAAGTACAGGGTATTATGGTAAACAGAATATTTCGGTATTGTGGTGGGCTTCCAAGGAAACTGATTTAACATGAAAACTATGAATCAAGAAGTCAACCCAAAAGAGAGGAGCCTTGTGATTAGAAAAAATCAAGAAACTCGCAATTAATTTATGAACGGACTTGGGTCACAGCCTTTATTAGTATCATTAAACTTTCAAACTCCAACTCGTATTATTCAAGGTCAAATAATGAAGAGAAATACAATAAAGTAAGAACAGTATAGCAAAGATTATAGGATTCAGCATCAATATGATTTTTGTATGGTCTAATTGTATCGCATTAAAAAAACAGAACGTGCCATAAATGAGCAGGATTCACAAGTCAAAACAAAGGAAGATCAGATGGGGAAATTTTGAATAATCAGTAAGATCACTCTTTGATTGCTGAATATCCAGGCAGCATTTTCCAAAACCGTGGACATCAGCAATGCAGCCCCAAAATGCATTTCCCACAATGTGGAAGAAAATGCGTCTGTAAGAATCCCTATGATGTTTGAACAACCAACACAAGAAGTATGCAACAACCACAAAAACAAACACACCAGTAGATTGTCACAAGTGGATAACATACAGATGAAGACTTGTACTAACTCATCTATGAAAATTTAATAGTAGCAGCACAAGAGTTGTACTTACTCATCTATCAAAATATAAGAGTAGAAAGCAGCCCCCGGGCTATAGTGCAGTGGAAGAATGACTAGTTATTATCATAGGTATCCGCGGTTTGATCCCCAGCTACGGCGTATTTTGCAGAAATTTTTCCTCCAAATAGGACATAAAGCCTGGGACACTGGGCTTCTGGACCGCCCGTCGCAAGTGTTTCCCAATTTATCCTAGCAGCTAGTGGAAAATTTCCGTGGGGCCGGACCGGTTGCCCGAGATTCGAAAAATATAAGAGTAGAAAGCACTCAAAACCCAATGGGAAGTGAAATGCACTAAGGAAATTACATTTACCATCGCAAAGCTAAACAGAAAAGAAAATTTTTCTATATTAATTTAACCGATGGTAATTTGAAGAATCAGTGCGATGAATTCCTGAAAAGTAGGATGTTCCAAATTATAAAGACCAAACATGGTGCATAAATCTAGAAGCATTTTCAAACTTGAAAGTGTGAACAACTATCAATCAGCCCATTGTTAATCCAGGTGGAGTACAAGTGTACAAACTCACAATTTTCAAGCAATTATCTTTTCCAGAAAGATTATATTGATTAGTAAATATACAAAAAATAGAATGAAAAAATGTTCCTACTTCTCTTAAGGTTTGACATAGTTCAAGCCGGATTAACTTACCTGGATTCCTTGTCGAATCCAAAGCGAGCGCCAAAATAGAAGGCAACGGCAAGTGACCATGCATCGCTATGGACCGCAACAAGTGCAAGCCAGTCTTTCTCTTCCATGCCATCTCTTGCAAAGTTAATTCCTAAAGCTGGCTCAGGAAGTTCTGGAGGTACTTCTTCAGCAGGCAAGGTTACTTCCCAAGTCTCATTTGGAAGCCCATAAAGGCATAGGTTCTCCTTTTCTGCAAATACAATCAGATGATTATAGTCATATTTGACACAATAAATTAGAGATGTTCAGAATGCAATCATAAATTGCAGAGACATCCTGAAACCAGATTCTAAGCTTCTATATATCCTGGTGAGAAGTAAAAAATTTGTCGTATACCATATAGCATGACTTCTAATTGTAGTCTTGCAAGAAGCAAGACATGGTAGATAATAAACCAATCTGAATGAAATAAAAATAACATTTGTGAGCCGATATTGTACGATCCGTCTACATGTTAGGCCAGCAGCTCAGTTAAAGGCTCAACTGTATGTATGTATATATATATATATATATAATGGCTGAAAAAGGCTGAATTTTGAGGTATCTTCGAATTTTCTCACTGTTGGAGCCTTCCAAATCCTGGGAGATCCTCTTCTTCGCAACTGCAGTTTCACACATCAATTCACTAGGTAAGACTTCATTGCCTGTCTAGCTATCCAAGCTGGTTGCATACGAGAGCCATTTGACTCGTCTGTTATGCTAGTAATCACTAAATTATGATGTTCCCTAGAGGGCATCATTGCATTTGGGCCTTCCTTCTTTATAAGTCTATAGATGTTTGATTCCAATCAATCCAAGATAACAATTTTGCAGTTTGCTATTGCTCTTGATCCTTGCACAGATTTTCAATTCTTGAACGGTTGAACCTGACAAGTCAATCACCATTCTTGTGATACCAGAATGTTCAATTTCCCAAAGGAACATGAACATTAGCCTTTTACTATATATAAAACTTAATTTGTGTCAACTGGATCACAAGTATGAAAATCACAATTTTGTGTGATATTAAGTCTTTAGGTTTTATTATCTTATAATCGGAGTGTTATTAAGGCTAAATTTTGTTTAATATAATAGTCAATCTGTGCTTGGAGAAGAGTCCTCATGCATTTAGCAAGCTAAATATTAGAAAACATGAGCCTCCAGAATGCAATATAGTTCCCAGGTCACAAGTAAAAAAATCATACCATAAAGCTTAGTGACTCGACAATAAAGATGAAATCTCTAGAAGTTTCACTTGGATTTGAGTCAAAGTTGAACCTTCAGACACAAGGGTAAATTGGCTAGATGACCGACTCTATTTCTTCTCGTTTCTGTTCTCTTGGAAATCTAGCCAGACCATGAAGGTCATGTAACTGTATAAAGAGTAGGATTTAAAATAGAAAGATGTGAGATAATTTGAAAGAGTATTGAGAACTCTTGTAGTGTGATGCATCGTGTTTGAGTGTCAGAGTTTGTCTTCCATTCAGAAAATTAGATGGCATGTCCTCATCTTCAGTGAATAGATTCAGTCTAGTCTAGGCTGAATAACGTGAGATCAACTTAGTTTACTTTGTTTATGGTCGATTCTCATAATTCTACATCTTGAACCTTCTGGTAGTTATGTGCACCTCAAGACTAATAATTTGACCTAACATATTCTCAAACATCCCTCAAGCAAATAAAATAAAAAAGGTCTCAATCGGCAGGTTTGACTATTAGCACCTATCATTCCCTGAGAGTTCATATCTACCCAACTGAATTAAGCAGACTCTGTTGTGTTTGATTTATTGTGAGAATCAAAGTCATCATTGGAAATGGAAATATAATGAAATTAAAGCATAATGATCGAGTCACTAACATATTTGGCCCATCTACTATGAAAATGGAATTCATTTCCAAAATAGATTTGCGTAATTTCATATTTGGAAATCCTGCAAAAGATATAACTATACAATTAATCTAATATTCTAGTATATATATCAATGCTAAAGTATACTATTTTGAAATTGCATGTCTTAAAACAATTTTCGTATATTTATGATTTATAAGAATTATATTGTACTGAATTAGTGACATGATATTACATAATTGAAAATAAGACATACTGTTGTGCCTAATCATCTCAGTTTCACTTTGTAAGTATGTTCAGTGACGCATGAATCTTATCATGTAGTCGTGTACTAATAATTTCTAGTTTGTTTCCATTCTTATCTGTTATGCATTTTTCAGTTTTCACGTTTTTTTTTCTCAGGAAAAAAAACATTAATCTGACGAACCAGAAGACAAACACAAACGACAATCCTACTTGAAAACCATCTTAAAAGCAAACTAATAAATAGTTTTAATTTTTTAATTCACTTATAACCACTGCTCAATCTTACCGTAAAGACAATTAAGCAGCCTTGAGTAGTAGGCGAACAAGCTCAAACAGAAGGTGCCCAGTATCAGAAAACCAACAGAAGAAACTTCCATAATCACCCATTATCTACTGATCAAATAACTAGAGCAAACTCACGAGGTGGAAAGGACACAAGAATCAAGGATTATACCCCTTGGAACTAACTGTACGGTAACCCTAACCTTATCGAACTGCAATGAAAAAAAGGAGGAGAACTTGTACCCGGGTCGCATTGCTGATAAAACTTCTCGACATCTGCATCACGAAAAGCGGTAAAAGAAGAGTCAATTCGGGCGAAGGGAAAGAAAAACGTAAAAAGAGTAAAATAAAGCGGGGTCAAAACTCAAAACGAAGACAGATGTCGCAACAAAATACCAGTAGTGAGCGCCTTAATCATCCCAGCTCTCCGACCCCTGAAGTCGCGGAACACCTCCTCAGCAGTGCGAGAGCTGTACGCTCCGCCGCCGCCCGAATCCATCGCCGGAGACGGGTATGAGCCTAGGAACCGCGGAATTCGAGAGGCGGAGAAGGGATTCAAAAGCGGCGCCGCCCCGACGGCAAAAAAGAGGAGGAAGCGACCGGGATTTGAAGGCGGAGCTGCGCCTCGTTTCTCCCTTGGGGTTTCATTCTCCGTTTGTTAGCTTATGAAGCGAACAAATTTAAAGAGACGAATCCCAGATCGGGTTTGACCTGATTGAACTCAGGTCAGATCCGAACACGACCAAGATACGGGTCCGACGGACTCGGATGCGAATCGGTCAACTAATCATTTCCTTTTTAAAATTTTTATTAAAAATTAACAGAAAGGCAAACGTGACGCCAGTACTTTCGGTTGAAAGATGAAAGTGATAATATAATTCGTTAGTTTTTTAAAAATAAATATATTTCAACTAATTTATTAATAGTAAATTTATTATACATAATCCCGGTCCAGCTCGGGTAGCTCGGCCGTCTAGCCTAGCGCCACAAGGTCCCAGTAAAAGGGCCGAAGACCACCTGGAGGAATCCCGAGCCAGGGACCCTCCCGAACCGCCGATCGATCCTGGGAGAGATTGGGCAGGTCGACCCCGAACACTTCCTGACTCGCCCAACAAAGCCCAATTCCCCGACACCGGGATAGGCCGGGTGAGTCAATCCTCCGTACCCCTTGGATCGTGCAGCCAGTACACCAGAAACATGACAACACGGATATAGCTCGACGGACCCCGACCCATGGCGTACCCCGTGTCACTCGGCTATACTACATCTGACCCAGTCCATGCTACTCGGACCTGCCGGTCGATCCTCGGTCTCTGGACCTATTATTCGGTCTCAGGACCAGTCCTTCCATGCGTCACCCCCTATCCGGACACCTCGGGTACGACCATGACGTAAGGGGCAACGCGAGCCTTATTCCTTCAAGACACATGTCGCGGATATCCCGCTAACTCGGTACGATCAAACTACCTGAGCGTCCCGCGCCATACCGCGGTACCTCTAGGCGCTCTCCTACGAGCTGACAGGCACCATACACCTGTCTCGTCGACACGGACGGGGTTGTCAGCTCCCCCGGCTATATAAGTCCCCTCCTCTCCTCATTCCGCAGGTATGCGCAATCGCATTCTCCTATACTGCATTTCCTTTAGCCTCATATTCCTGCGGATACTGACTTGACCGGCGGAGGGCCAGACCGGGGAAATTCCCCGGCGGGTTGGCTAATAGTCGTTGTCTCGCAAGTCACAGCCAGGTCGGCGCCAGGTCAGTAGCTCGCGACACTCGGGCAACCATTTGGCCCATGGGACTTCCACCTCACTTCGCGACAGGATCAAATTTAGCTCTAGAAGGAGGGCACACTTAGCCTGATCGGAAGTGTACAATGGAAGCGTCCACCCGGGTCATGATGACCGTTACACCCGAGGAGTACGAGCTCTTACGGGCCGCTCGGGCCCAGAGAGCCTCCCAGCAGCTATAGCCAGCCGGCAGCCCGGCAGCTCGATTTCCTGGGCCATCGGCCCGCGACCCCTTAGGAGGGCGGAGACGAGTTGCCCCACCCGAAGGAGGCTTGGTCCCCTTCCCCGCCGCTCCCGGTCGGGGTCGGGAAGACGTGGTCGAGCCCGTGCCAACGGAGGGATCCGCATCCAGTCGAACACATGGACCTCGACCTGAAAAGGGAAAGGCCCCGGCTTTCATGTCACCGCCGGACCTGGTGCGCAACCCCCTCTCTTCATGGATCCTAGAGGATCCAGTTCCCAAGCATATTCGGTTCTTCACCATCCCCAAGAAAGTCGGCGCCACTGACCCTGAGGAGCATCTTATGAAGTTTGAAAGTGTCGCCCTGCTCCACCAATATCTGGAGGGCGTGAAATGCAGAACATTCCTGACCACGCTCTCTGGACCTGCTCAACGATGGTTCGGACAGCTCCCCAACGGGTCGATAGCCAGACTCTCGCTCTCGCGAGTTATAAGTGGACATGCTCCCATGCACCCCTCGGCTCGCCTCCCAGTCGGACGCGTGGCGGCCCACGCTCCCTGGGATATCTCCGACCGGGAAGCTAGACTCTCGCTCTCACGAGTTATAAGTGGGCATGCTCCCACGAACACCACGGCTCGGCTCCCAATCGGACGCGTGACGGCCCACGCTCCCTGGGATACCTCTAACCGAGAAGCCAGACTCTCGCTCTCGCGAGTTATAAGTGGGCATGCTCCCACGAACCCCTCAGTTCGGCTCCTAGTTGGACGCGTGGCGGCCCACGCTCCCTGGGATACCTCCGACCGGGAAGCTAGACTCTCGCTCTTGAGAGTTATAAGTGGGCATGCTCCCATGAACACATCGGCTCGGCTCCCAGTTGGACGTGTGGTGCCCCACGCTCCCTGGGATACCTCCGACCGGGAAGTCAGACTCTCGCTCTCGCGAGTTATAAGTGGGCATGCTCCCACGAACCCCTCGGCTTGACTCCCAGACGCGTGGCGGCCCACGCTCCCTGGGATACCTCCGACCAGGAAGCCAGACTCTTGCTCTCGCGAGTTATAAGTAGGCATGCTCCCACGAACCCCTCGGCTCGGCTCCTAGTCGGACGCGTGGCGGCCCACACTCCCTGGGATACCTCCGACCGGGAAGCCAGACTCTCGCTCTCGCGAGTTATAAGTGGGCATGCTCCCACGAACCCCTCGGCTCGGCTCCCAGTCGGACACGTGGCGGCCCACGCTCCCTGGGATACCTCTGACAGGGAAGCCAGACTCTCGCTCCTGCGAGTTATAAGTGGGCATGCGCCCATGAACCCCTCTGCTCGGCTCCCAGTCGGACGCGTGGCGGCCCACGCTCCTGGGATACCTCCGACCGGGAAGCTAGACTCTCGCTCTCGCGAGTTATAAGTGGGCATGCTCTCACGAACACCTCGGCTCGGCTCCCAGTAGGACGCGTGGCGGCCAACGCTCCCTGGGATACCTTCGACCGAGAAGCCAGACTCTCGCTCTCGCGGGTTATAAGTGGGCATGCTCCCACTCACCCCTCGGCTCGGCTCCCAGTCGGACGCGTGACGACCCACGCTCCCTGAGATATCTCCGACCGGGAAGCCAGACTCTTGCTCTCACGAGTTATAAGTGGGCATGCTCCCACGAACACCACGGCTCGGCTCCCAGTCGGACGCGTGACGCCCCACGCTCCCTGGGATACCTCCGACCGAGAAGTCAGACTCTCGATCTCGCGAGTTATAAGCGGGCATGCTCTCATGAACCCCTCGGCTCAGCTCCTAGTCGGACGCATGGCGGCCCACGCTCCCTGGGATACCTCCGACCGGGAAGCTAGACTCTCGCTCTTGAGAGTTATAAGTGGGCATGCTCCCACAAACCCATCGGCTCGGCTCCCAGTCAGACGCGTGGTGGTCCACGCTCCCTGGGATACCTCCGACCGGGAAGCCAGACTCTTGCTCTCGCGAGTTATAAGTGGGCATGCTCCCACGAACCCCTCAGCTCGACTCCCAGACGCGTGGCGGCCCACGCTCCCTAGGATACCTCCGACCAGGAAGCCAGACTCTCGCTCTCGCGAGTTATAAGTAGGCATGCTCCCATGAACCCCTCGGCTCGGCTCCTAGTCGGACGCGTGGCGGCCCACGCTCCCTGGGATACCTCCGACCGGGAAGCCAGACTCTCGCTCTCGTAAGTTATAAGTGGGCATGCTCCCACGAACCCCTCGGCTCGTCTCCCAGTCGGACGCGTGGCGGTCCACGCTCCCTGGGATACCTCTGACAGGGAAGCCAGACTCTCGCTCCCGCGAGTTATAAGTGGGCATGCTCCCACGAACCCCTCTGCTCGGATCCCAGTCGGACGCGTGGCGGCCCACGCTCCCTGGGATACCTCCGACCGGGAAGCTAGACTCTCGCTCTCGCGAGTTATAAGTGGGCATGCTCTCACAAACCTCTCGTCTTGGCTCCCAGTCGGACGCGTGGCGGCCCACGCTCCCTGGGATACCTCCGACGAGAAGCCAGACTCTCGCTCTCGCGGGTTATAAGTGGGCATGCTCTCACTCACCCCTCGGCTCGGCTCCCAGTCGGACGCGTGACGGCCCACACTTCCTGGGATATCTCCGACGGGGAAGCCAGACTCTCGCTCTCGCGAGTTATAAGTGGGAATCCTCCCACGAACCCCTCTGGTCGGCTCCCAGACGGACGCGTGGCAGCCCACGCTCCTTGGGATACCTCGACCGAGAAGCCAGACTCTCGCTCTCGCGAGTTATAAGTGGGCATGCTCTCACGAACCCCTTGGCTCGGCTCCCAGTCGGACGTGTGGTGGCCCATGCTCCCTGGGATACCTCCGACCGAGAAGCCAAACTCTCGCTCTCGCGGGTTATAAGTGGGCATGCTCTCACTCACCCCTCAGCTCGGCTCTCAGTCGGATGCGTGACGGCCCACGCTCCTTAGGATACCTCCGACCGGGAAGCCAGACTCTCGCTCTCGCGACTTATAAGGGGGCATGCTCCCACGAACCCCTCCGCTCGACCCCCGTTCGAGATGAGCGCTCAAGCTCTCAGTAACTAAGCTGGTAACATCAGGCTTCATCGAATAGCAGGGCGATCGTTGTCGCCTAAGCAAAAGTCGGTCCTAAATAGCTAAGTCCCCCGAGTGGCCGCACCACTCGGGGACCCTTCCTTAGCAAAGACTGAAGCAAGGTCAGAGCCCTTGGGCTAGCTCCGCTGATGGCTTACCCGAGCCAACCTCATCAAAAGAAAGGGTGAATTTGAGCTTTTGCCCGAACCCCCAATACTTAAGCATAAAACACACAAGCATAGAAGTGAAGAAAGTTTGCATTTGAAATAGTCTTATTACAAAAATGAGGCTCGACCTCTACCAAAAAAGAAAAGGGTGTACGCAGCCTCCCCAACAATTGCTCGCTGAACTCCCCAGAATTAAGATGCTCAAGCCCTACGGGAATCCCGCTGAGCTGCCTTATAAGCCCGGAGTTCCTTCAGCTCCCTCCGGACCGCCTTCAACTCTGCCTCCTAGGCAGCGTACTACCTCCTGAGCTGCTTAAGATCTTCCGAGCAGACTCTCAGATCTTCCTCCTTGGCCGTCAGATCAGCGCGCAGCGCAGAGGCTGACTGGCACACTTCTCGGAGCTTAGCCTTGGCCTTGGCCAGCTCAGCCTGAGCCCGCCTCTCAAGGTCCCTGGCCCAACGTTCCATACACTCCAGACAGGTGACTCGATGTCGCGCCTGGGCAACCGCCGCGTTGGCCGAGTCCAGTTCTGCCTGGATCTATTCAAGATGCGACATCGAGTGGGTCGCACGATCTTCAAGGGCCAAGTTCTCGGCCCGCAGCCTGTTCAGGGTTTCCCCGTTGGACAATAGTTGCACATAACGGAGCTGAGTCTCCAGTCCCTCCGCTCGGGATTCGGCCTGTTGCAAAGCCCGAGCATAGCTTACAAAATAGACGGCTAGGTCATAGGCCGAGCCGAAGAACTACAGACAGTAAACAAGTATTAATATCAAGATAGGAATGAGTGAAAGAAGAAAACTCAAGTACAAAGGCTAAACATAATTGACTGGCCCCCGAGAGAAAGACGTTAGCTCTACTGGTCGGACCCAGATAATCGGCCCCTCGAAGGTCTTGATAAAAATGGTCGCCGAGCGAACCATACAAGTGGACCTCCCGAGCCGACTCATGTGCCTTAGCGTCTGGCACCTCATAACCCCGTGCAGGCGGCGACACGGGCTGGCATCACTAAATGCAAGGGCTGGCGGTTCTCGACTCCAGTAGGAGGAGGAGAGGGAGCCCCACGAACATGCATCTCCGAGGAGCCGGCTCAGGTCAGAGGTGGAGCAGGAAGAGTGGCCGCCTGAACAGAAGCCTCTGGAGCTCGGGGCATGGAAGCAGAAAGGGCAGGAGCAGCGGACGTAGGGAACGAGACCGCTGTGGGAGGAGATATAGCCTTGCTCCTTTTCTCTGGGTGAGGGCTAGTAGTAGTCCCGAATGGGAGAGAGGCAGGAGGGGCGCGCGCGAGGTCGGTCGGCCAGTCCCTTTGGCGCCTAAGGGCCAACGGTTGGTCGTCCACATCTATGACCTCGGGATTGGAGGCTGGCACCTACGTAGCGCCTGAAGAAGGCGCATCAGTAACAGGCGCTGCACGGGGAGCAGACTCTAGTGCGGCCGAAGGTTCGCCGACCTGAGACGCGAGCTCGACATCATCCAAAAGGAACCCCTCCGCTAGTGTTGCAGCCAGCATCTTATCTGCCGCAAGGGAAAAAGGGTCGCCGAAGAAGATGACCGGAAGATCGAGGGCTACGGGAGTCGCCGGAACCCTAGCAGAGCAAACAACAACAGCAGATAAGCGACACAAGCAGAAAGCACCGATGACAACAGCAAAGTCAAGAGCCTATATATAGGGTCGAATGGCCAATCCTGGTCGTTCGATAAGGTCCTGGTGAAAGGATCCGGGCCCTCCGATTGGATTCACGGCAAATCCCGAGGCTTAGTGGAGCAGGTGCGCATTCCCGGCAACAGACGCTTCGCCATCCGTGGAACCGCTAACCGACGACGGACATTCCGACGCCCGAGGAGCCTCTAACCGGCGGACACATGGCCTCGCTATTTAGTGCGATAATCATTATGAAAGATACGAAGCGACGCGTATTAGGGATAAGGCGGATAAGACAGTGGAAAGGACATTGACCCGCCGACCAGGCGACCGATGGGGAAGGGCTGGCTCGATCCAGACTCTTAGTGAATCGCAAGTGGGAATGCTCCCACGAATACCTCGGCTCAGCCCCCAGTCGGACGCGTGGCGACCCACACTCCCTGAATTCAAGCCGACCAAGCTTCCCGACTCTCGCAACTTCCTTGGCTTAACTCCCAGGATGAACGTATGGCGATCGGCAAGCAGGCCGACCTAAGGGCTTTGGCCTGAGCTTCCCGAGCTAGCGGTTTTATGTACTCGGCTTAGTGCCGGTCGTCAGACTCTGCCATTTTTCCCGAATGACCAACACTTAAATACTCACGCGCTCTAATGCTCAACCTAGTCACTCGCGAAGCCGAGTTGATCGATTATTCTCTCTCCCGACTCACTCTCATTAACAATTGCCCGAGTTGGTAACACTTAGAAGTAGAGACAATCAGAAGAATGTGGACGAAAGGAGATTTGTATTAAAAGATAATGCATTACAAAACTTGGGGCATACCTCTACAAGGTAACGAACAAGAAAAGAACAAAAACCCGACCCTCACTTAAAGGGTCAGCGGACTTCCTCGGGCAAGTCTTGGGCTATGCCCGAGAACTTGACTACCGAGATGGGCAGGTCAGGGGCAATGTTTCCACCCTGCCTGAGCTGCTCGAACGTGTTGAACAACTGGTGCTTCAACATCGCTCTGAGCCGCTCGGACACCTGCTGGCTGAACTCTGCAGAATTGATATATTCAACTCTGTGGGCATCCCACCGAGCTGCCTCATCCGCTATGTATGCCCGTAACTCCTCGAACTCTGCCCGGGCCACCTCCCATGCCGATTGCTGCTCGCGTAGCTGGCCCAGCTCCTCGGCCTGGGCGCGTAGCTCTCCCTCCCGATTGGCTAGCTGGCCTGACATCGAATTGACCTCCTGTTCCTTGGTCATCAGTTGTGCGCGCAGGGGGTCGGTAGCCTGGGTCGCCTCAAGGAGCTCAGCCTGAGTCTTTTGAAGCTCCTCTTGCAACCGGTCCTTGCTAGTCCAAGCCCTGCGCGGCTACACTCCGTGTGTTCATCTTGGGAGACTCGGAGATGCGCTTGAGCTACCGTTGCATCGGCCGAAATGATATGCGCCTTGGAGGTCTCCAGCTGCTCCTCCGAATGGGCCAGTAGGTCTTGAAGGGCGATCACTTCGGCCCTCAGGCCATTCAGGGAGGCATCGTCGAAAGCCAGCCAGGTGTGACAGAGCCAGGTCTTCAGATGCACCACCCGCCGTTCTGCTCGGAATCGAGGCTTGGCATGAGCCAGCATAGATATGGTCATACTGTAGCTCGTGGCCCAAAACTACAATACATAAAAAAGGAGTCGTTAGTACCTCGACTAAAGAAAGCATAAGACAGAAACAAAAATAACCTTGGTGTACCTGGGTGGCTGTTGCCATGAAGTTGTCTGCACAGACGCTCGGACCACGGAAATTGATCTCTCGTAGACCGTAGAGGAAATGGTCAGCCAGCGATCCGTGCAGCTGAACATCCTGCGTCCAGATAGGGGTTGTGCTGCTCGGCACCCTCATGCTCATAGTCCAATCGGAAAGTGAGGGCGGCAGAAGATTCATCAAGCGCTCCTCGGCAGGCTCCCCCAACCGGGGAGAGGCAGGCTCCCTCGACCGGGAAGAGGCAGGCTCCTCCGAGGACGCCCGAGGCGTAGGAGACGGCAGAGTGGGGACTCAGCCACATGCTCCTTGCCCTTCCGCCTCTTGCTTGGTCGGTTGGAAGAAGCCTCCGCCAGATCGGTCGGTAAGGGCACGGGGCTCGTCTCCGCGTGCTCGCTTCCTCCGGAGGATAAGAGGCTGCTCATCCTCCGAGTCGGACCAGGAGACCTCCGCGTCGGCTGGCGCAGGCACGGAAGGGGCAGAGCGCGCTGCCTCGGTGGCCGGGAGAGCCGCCTCCCGCTGAGCTAGCTACTCGGCGTCATCCAGGCCATAGCCCTCCTTCGGAGCCGCCGATAGCATCAGGCTGGCTGCAAAACAAGCAACGTTTAGTCAGCCATAAAAGGACAGAAAACAACGATTAGTCAGTCCTAAAAATGCAGAAGAACAAACAAGGAACTTACCGAGTGAGGCAGGTCGGCGAAACGACACCGAACTGAGCCCGAACACATACAAAATGCCCTCGCGCAGCAAATGCCCCATGGAAGTGCCGACCCCCTATCTTGGAAAGGGCTGAGAGGTAAAGGGGGGAGAATCGGTAGTTCTTATGGAGAGGGGGGGGGGGGGGGGGGAAGGAAAGTTCACTACCCATCCAACCGGCCAGATCGGGGCGGGACTAGGCGGATATAGAAATATCGCTCCTTCCAACCCTTGTTAGAGGTCGGAAGTTTCGACAGGAAGGAAGTGTGAGATCGGGCTTGGAAAAAGAAGTCACCCGACTCTTATTTTTTCGGGTAGAAAAAGTAATAAAAAACCTTAGGGTGTAAGGGAATTTGGTATAGAGTAAAGATGATAACCGACCAGCAGAGGAGTCGGATGACATTCGGAGCCAGCTGAGATAGAGAGATGCGAAAGTAGCAACAAACGGAGGCAATAAAGGGGTGAATGGGAAAACGTAGCCCGACCTGCAGATGGTCCCGGGAGATGGTGACGTAATGGTGGGGAGGATACACAAGCCGGTTGGAGGAAGTTGGCAATCTAAGAAGGTGGTCAAGCGGAATGTAGAAGTCAGCTCGGATCTCCTCGAGATCATGGTGGTCGAGCTCGGACACGGTGGTGGTATACTAGGGGGCCGAGGGAAGGGAAGAAGAGGCCATAGAGAGAAAACAAGGAAGGAGAAACTAACCAAGGGAGAGTTTGCCGGAAAAGATGATCGGAGTCGCATGCCTCACCGGAACCCTAGCAGATTGCGCGAGGACAACAATCGGTTGTCGGGGGTAAAAAGCAATGGTAAAAGTCGTAGGGTAAGTACCTATTTATAGGGCTCAAGAAGCGACGCTAACCGTCAGATGACGGGCCGGAGAGAAAGTGTGAGCCGTCCGATCGGGTCCAAAAGAGTCCCCGAGGCGGCGTAGCGCACATGTGCGTCAAAGATTCGCTCAGACAGGCGCCATACCCCTTGTTGCTCGGGAAAGCAATGAGCAAAGGACACGTGGCTTAGCGGTTAACTGTGGTAATTAATGCGCGGGATACGAATCTACTCAGACATAACGAGGGAAGAAGTGGAAAGGACAGGGCGAGGTGACCGAATTGGCCGGTCGGACAGCGCACGTACTGGCATCCACCGAGGTTGGCCGGTAAGAGACAAGTCACTCGGGCACGCCAGGCTCGCTCTAGAAGGTAACAGTCCAGTCAGTCGGACTCAACGCCTCCTTCGACTAGACTCGAGGGGGATGCTTATGATCCCGACCCAGCTTACGGGTAGCTCAGCCGTCTAGCCTGGCGCCACGAGGGCCCAGTAGAAGGGCCAGCGAAGACCCCACCCGGAGGAGCCCCGAGCCAGGGACCCTCCCGAACCGCTGATCGATCCTGGGGGAGATCAGGCAGGTCGACCTCGAGCACTTCCTGACTCGGCCAACAGAGCCCAATTCCCCGACCCCGAGATAGGCCGGGGGTGAGTCAATCCTCTGCACTTCCCGGATCGGGCAGCAAGTACACCAGAAACATGACAACACAGATATAGCTCGGCAGGCCCCCGACCTATGACGTACCCCGTGTCACTCGGCTATACTACATCCGACCCGATCCATGCTACTCGGACCCCGCTGGTCGATCCTCGATCTCCGGACCTATTATTCAGTCTCCGGACCAGTCCTTCCATGCGCCACCCCCTATCCGGACACCTCGGGTACGACCATGACACAGGGGGCAACGCGAGCCTTATTCCTTCAAGACACATGTCGCGGAATCCCGTTAACTCGGTACGATCGTACTACCCGAGCACTCCACGTCATGCCGTGGTACCTCTAGGCGCTCTCCTACGAGCTAAGAGGCATCATACCCCTGTCTCGTCGACACGGACAGGGGTTGTCAGCTCCCCCGGCTATATAAGTCCCTCCCCTCCTCATTCCGCAAGTATGCGCAATTGCACTCTCCTCTACTGCATTTCCTTTAGCCTCATATTCCTGCGGATACTGACTTGACCGTCGGAGGGCCTGACCGAGGAAATTCCTGGTGGGTTGACTAACGGTCGCTGTCTCGCAGGTCACAGTTAGGTCGACGCCAGATCAACAGCTCGTGATACTCGGACAACCACTCGACCCTTGAAACTTTCACCTCGCTTCGTGAAGGGATAAATACACTTTCAAAAATAAACAAATATACGGTATTTTGCCAGACCACGTGAGCACCCATTTCATGTATTCAATTTCAAAAATACAAAGCGATTTTCCACTATACAATTTAAAATTTTATTATTTTCAGTTTACAAATTCAAATATCAGATCATGAATATACAAAGAAGACTTCTGTAAATATATTAATTTTAATTTGAAATGATTTAAAATTTAAAATTTTAAAATTTTAAAATTTTTAAATTATGAAAGTCTTAAAAATTTATTGATGATATTAATTAGTGATTATTATTGTTCTAGATAGTATAATCTGAGTTTGTAATAAATTTTTACCAAATTTTTATAAATTCAAAATTTTAAATTCTGATCTAAAACTATGGATACATTCGTTAGTCTGTAAGACCAATAAACTTAGAAAATTAATGTATTCCTAAAACCTTCTCCGTATATATATGAATTCAAAATGCTACATTACAATATATGAATTCAATAATAAAATTTTAAATAGGTTGAATAAAAATTGAAACGGAAAGAAAAGGGATATATCAGATAACTCAATATATGTCCATTAAAATCATAATAGCTTTATCATGTTCATAAATGTTTATTAACCAATAAAATAATTGAATCTAAAATGATAGTGAAATTGAGTGCTATTACATAATAAACAATATATAGAAAGAGAGTATTTGGGACATAGATGAGTGTAAATTTAAATAACAAACAAGTGCCATAGTAAAGCATCAATAGGCATCCTGATACAACTCACTCGTCGTCATCGAAGATAATTAATCATAAGTCTTTAGAAAAAGAAAAATTGGAAATTAGTTAAATGAAAGATTTGGACAACTAATGATTTTGCTATCGGAACAAATAATTTGCTTGATCCAACCACAGGAAATGCAACTTTAATAGGGGACAAACATTTGAAGAACACGGTTATTTCAGTGTCATTGGTGCGCAAAACACAGTTTTAACATAAGTTTTCAGTCGAAACACAATAGTCACTCGCCGAATTAACATATCATCATGACCCATGGTCTCATTCTGTCATAACGGGTTTGTTCTCGCTCGCCTTTGGCCTCTGCTCCTTTGGCTTCTGCTCTTCAGATTTCCTATTTAGGCAAAAGATATCGATTGTGTCAGCTGATGTTATGTGAGGAACTTAAAATGTAAGAATGGAACATTGTAGTGCTTAAGGGTAAAGCATGAGACTTGAAATGAAATTCAGGATGATATTTAGGTTACAGGTACATCCAGAGTAGTTGTCAGCCATATACAACAGATATACAGCAGTTGAGAAACAGGAGAAAACAAGGACTGCATTCATTAGAGATCCAGATTGTCATGCTAAGTTAACTTATTTTATGTTGCTTTGCTGTGGAAATATATTCATCACTGTTAAATTAGATCATAGGGTACAAGTGTTAACCCTCGATAGACATCACAATTTCAGATATAATAGTGGGCGCAATAGTAACAACAAGCACATCTTTAAGGCATGCCTGCTTAAGAGTTGAGTGTTAACTCATGTATCTTGTGTTGCCATGAAAATGAAAACAATGATCATCTAGTAAAAATGATTTCAGATAAAAAAAAATAGCCTTGAAAGCTAATAAATAAAACTGTCTATATCTCAAACCAAAACAATAATAAAAATTAATTATTTTGATTTTCTATATATTTCTTTGAAATGTTAAATATCATAATTATCAATCCATATTTGTCCCACCTATAACACAAACTAAATGAATGATATCTCTCCAATGAACTACATGAAAGAGTATACAAATCATTTAAATCATTATAAATAAACTGACAAATGCTGATTTTGGTTTCTCTATCCCTTACGCATTTCACTTTAATAGATTGAACTACTTCCAGTGCAAAATCCATTAATCACCTTTAAACATGTTCATATCATCTCAACTTATGTTCTGGTATTTTGAAGCTCCAACCAATTGCTCTTAGGCTATGTTTGATGAGAAGTGATCAACCTTGTAATGTAATCAGGATTAATTACTTTATTTGGTTTAGTTTTAAAACTGTAATGTAATATAATCTGCATTGCAAAAGCTAATTAAAGTGTTGTAATCTGGATTACAAGGCCAACAATATGTAATTTGAATTACATTACAAGCTCAATTACATTACAAACTGAATTACACTACCCCTAGTCTTATAAATCAATATTTTTTTATTCACCCTCTCTAACATCTATCCACATCCATTTTAGCACTTTCACTTTTGTTGTATTAATTTTTTGTATCTGTTACTATTAAGAGCTCAGAACATAGATCCATAAAGTATGACAGATTGAACCATAATCTTACAAAAAATTCTTTCAGCCTAAGGAAGCACTTTGTGGTTTTAAATTATTGGAATAAGACCCTTTTTCAATCAATCGCCCCTTTTAGCTTTTGTTTCCATTTGATTCTCGGAGGAAAAATTCTCAGTATGGATAAAATTGATCTCTTTAGTCCAAGTACTCTACTTTTGACCAAACGAAAGAATAGCGAATTTTCTTCTTCCATAAACCTAACTACTACACCCTAAGAAAAAACATAAGTACGAACACACCGTATCTTAAGAGAAATTTAACGATCAGCCGCCAGGTTTTGAGCCTTCCAACCTTACATAACTGAGCGCACGAACCACACAGGAAAATGTCAACATGGCTCGTTACCAGCGACCAAACAAATGTTTACCGAAGCAGCAAAAAGATCTTCAAAGTAAACCAAGAGTTTCAAAGTATATCCCATCGCTCATGGCCACTACCAGCATGAAACCCATGCCAATGTAATGAAGAAACGTAACTCCGAAGCAACGAAAGCGCAAGGTAAAGAAGAGGGATAACAAAGATAAGCAACGGGGTACCTCTTATCGGCGGAAGTTCCACCCTTCTGGCTGAGGAAGGAGCGGAAGAGGGTGGAGTTGACGTCGTAGATCATCTCGGCGGCTACGATTAGGGTTCTTTTCGGGACTCTGATTCGAAAAGAGAAAAACCGAGGCAGACCGAATAAATAGCAAAAAGTGGGAGCCGGTGTGCGTGTTTGACATGGGCTATACGACAGGCTACTGTTGGGCCCTCGTTAGGGCCCAAACTTTTATTTAATATATATTTTAATAATTTAAAATTGTAATAATATACTTAGTGAATAGTGATTGCGCACACGCACACATTGTGTGTAATATATAATAAATAAAAAATAATAATTTATTTATTTAAAATTTAAATTTTTATTTTTAAAAATTTTTAAATATATTTTCAAATTAAAATTAGATTTTTTTAATTTGATAAATTATTTTCTAAAATTTTAATTTTGATTAAGATTTGAATTTTTTTAAGTTTTAAATTTTAGATTCATCAATATGTGTTTTTAAGATTTAAGATTTTATTTTTTAAATTTTTAGAATTCGAAGAATAAGAAATTAAAATTACTAATAAGCCTTAAAATTCTTTTGAATATGAAAAAAAATATTAACATAATTTAATTTTAAATTTTACAAAATAATTAAGAGTTGATTAATAAAGGGTCCAGATTTACGAAGAGAATTTATTTAGTTAAAAATTAAAAATTTAATTTTTAAAATTTTAAAATATAATTTCAACTTAAAATTTAAAATTATCTCTTTTGAATTTGATAAATTTATTTTCTAAAATTTTATTTTTGGATTAAAATTTGAATTGTTCTTTATAAGAATTTAAAATTTATAATTTTATTTTCTAAATTTTTAAAATTTGAACGATAAAAAATTAAAATTACTAATAAACCTCAAATGATTTTTAGTGTGAAAAGAAAAAAGACATTAACAAAATTTAATTTTGAGTTTTGCCAAATCAATTGAGAGTTGATTAGTAAATAATCCATATTTTTAATTAAATAGTAAGATAGTAGCATGGGACAAAATTAAACTTGTTTTTTTCCTCTTCTATAAGTTTGAGCTCGATTTAAATTTGAATTTAGCTTGATTTATTTAGGTATTATTAAACTTTTATATTTTGAATTTATTTGATTGATTATTAAGTCTCGTAATATAAATAACTTATTTATTCATTTTGATTTTTTTTTATTTATTTTAGCAATTTGATAAAAAATTTATTAAATAATATGGTTCAAAATATTATTCACGAGGATTATTTACAAATATTATATATAAATATTAACAAACTATATATATTCAAACTTATTATATTATTCACCATCATTATTTTTAAGCATTGTATATAAATATTAACAAACTATATATATTTAAATTTATTCATTTAATTTAATAAATTATTCAAACTTATTATTTAATTATCTAATATATATTAAATAAAATAAATAATTTTTACCAAATCAGACACTAAATTTATTCCTGAATATTTAATTCAATTACAATAAAAAAATAATTAACAAAATTTTTTCAACCTCGAACGACTAGTTCGACCCCATAAAAATTTCTCATCGACTGCCAGAGATAAATCTTAAAGTGTTCGCGACGAACGATCCAGAAATCTAGCGTCCCAGGATTCACATCCCATTTGAAAAAAAATTCTACAAATATATCGTAGTTAGGGATCAAATCGTAAATATCTGAGATGATAATTAGTCGTCATTCCGCTACACCGTAGCCCTGAACGCCGATTCATTTACAATAGAGAGAGCATGAAATATGACCTTAATATTTGTTGGTGCAAAACCATTAATTTGATCAACAAAACAGCCACAAGATCATTCTAAACCTGTTTAAGCCATCTCTGTAAGCAAGAAAAAAGCAACAAGTAAGATGGTAAAAGAAGGAACCAAAGCCAACAATACAAAAATGGCTTATTTGATTTCATTGCTCTGTACAATGATTACAACATGCCAGAAATATCACATAAACAAAGGACTATTGGATTACGAAAAGAAAATATATATACACACACACTAAATGATTACATAAAATGATTCCTTAGGAAAGGAAAAAACGAAAGAATGTGGGTTTATGTAGACTCGGAATGAAACAATACAGTCTCAATCGTCTGAGCGGTGGATTTCACCCATCAGGATGCGATTGCTATGGACTTTGAAACCCAGAAGCGAAGGATCGATCTGCCTGCCTTTCTTTCCCTTCTTTTTGACATTTTTACCGACTGAGCCTGCTTCTGTGTTCTCAAGCTCAGAAATGGACTTTTTGGCGCTCTTCAGCATGTCACTAAATGAAGGTTCACCAATAACTTCTGCATCGCTGCTAGAAGTTCGGTGAAATCTTGTGTCTTGCCTGTCAGAGATTAAAAACTCAGAAGACAGGGATGCAGAATTGCCATCGGAGACTGGCTTTAACCCTGTACACACATTGTGTGTTTGTTCTTAGAAAATGATAAAGATATTTATCAATAAAATAAACTAAATTTGAAAGAACCAAATAAAGTTACCCTCAGAAGTCGAGTCTAACAGTGTGGTATTTGAAGTAGGCTGAGGATTACATGATCGTTCTATGAATTGGTCAGCGCCACCGTTTACGGAATCACCAGAAATTCTGAAAAAAAAAACAAAAATAGGCTGTAATAAACAAGTAAAATTTCAGAACAAAAACTAAACTATTCAGCCTGCCAGTGCTGTAATCAAATACAACATATTTGCACCATTTTCAACGACAATTCAGACAAGCTTACAAAACAAACAAATTTGCGAGGCAAATAGGGTATCCAAGAGCAGTCTATACAATTATAATCTTGGCTCCCATTCATCACATTGCAAAGCCACCAAATGGCTTCCAAGGCTACCAAAGAACAAGATGGCTTCAAATATCCTCTACGCTAATGAAGTCAGCAATATTTTGCACTCAGGCAAGCGTACACAAAACAAACCACAAAAATCACTACTGATTGGGTTGCATGACAATCAAATTTT
This sequence comes from Boesenbergia rotunda, assembly GCA_024364735.1. Taxonomy (NCBI): domain Eukaryota; kingdom Viridiplantae; phylum Streptophyta; class Magnoliopsida; order Zingiberales; family Zingiberaceae; genus Boesenbergia; species Boesenbergia rotunda. Next base: position 121,797 of record JAGFNQ010003022.1, on the reverse strand, counting down.
TTTTGTTATTCTTCTTTTAATACATTTCAAAGCAATTAATTAAAGCAACAAACTATCCTAAAGGGGTAATACACAATACTCATATCTTAAGAGGAATTAGCTGTAGCTCCAGTAGTTTACAAAATATAAGAGACTAGATTAAGATGCAACCAATAGATTTCATAGCGAGAGCAGTTGTGAATCAAAAAGGTGAAAGGTGTAAAGAGAAGAGGAAAACCAAAAAAAACTTTTAGTCAAGGAAAAAAAGTGATTTAGTAGATCTGAATATTACTCATGAAATATTTTTGCATAGGCCTAACAAAGATGATGATAATAATGATGACGACGACGACGACTAACAAATTAAACTCAAACAAACCAAAAGGCCAGAATCTTAAAATACACATATTTTATGCAGAAATGACAATTCGATCGGAAATTTATAATCAAAAAGAAAAGCCCAATGCCTCACTTTATTCAGAACTGAGTTATAAACCAGATTGAATGGACCGTGAGGATGAAAGGAAAATCTCAAACATGAACCTTGATAGAATTTTTGAGAAGTTACCATCCGTATTTAGAACTCCTATCGCTAACTGATTATTCTTTAAACTCGATATTGATGGATAAAAAATTCAAAACATCAAATACTTCAAGTCAAGTTACGAGATAAGCACAAAATAAAGTAAAAGTGACAGAACACAATTCCTAGATAGTTCTCTTAAAGCACCGCGACAATGTTATAAGGTTTACTGTGGTAGCCATCAACTAGTTAAGAACATTACAGCATGTCGACAGGGTACTGGAAACGACACCAAGCTAAGTAGTAACCTAGCCATGCGTATGAAAATTAAGATAATATAGCAGACTACAGTATAGCCACGACATCATGTTATTTTGCTTTTGTGAACAAACCTGTTCATGAAAAAGATCAACTTGCTCACTTTTGTGAAGAACATTAACCAAGAAATTCCAGTCTTGCTCTACAAAAAAGTTACTGTGAAGAAGATCTGGTCTTGATAATTCCAAAAAATAGCATTCTACTAGATTACATAGTTTTGCAATACAAAAGGAATTAAATTGGCCTATTCTCGAGAAGAAAAAGAAGAATCAATGAAATGAGGATTAAGCAAATGAACAATTCCAAGTTGCGAACATGAAGGAAACAAGCATGGTTAAGTTGAATGAAAGAATCCTACCCGAGAGAAGTAAATTAGTTTATTCAAAAGTATAGTCCATATAGTTTATCATGCACAACCACAATCTTAATAACGTAACTGTAGTTAAATGATTTATACCAGACCAAAATTTCCCTATAAAAATAAACAGCGACCACATGAATGGTGAAAATCAAAAGGCCAAAACAATTGGAACCGCTTCAAACAGAAAAATGTTCCAGCTCAATAATCATCTGCAATTAAACCAGGTATCAACTGACATAAGTTTCTTACATATCATTGGTTATCATCTCCTCCCTCTCTGAAGGATATCAAGCCCCATTTGATGATTGCAGAAGTTTAACCTCACCTGCCAAATGCACCAAGAAAGTAGCCATATGAATCGCTAAGACAACCAAACAGTGAATCCAAAAAGGAAATTGTCAGAGTCAAATTACCAGTTTTTCCAGAGGAATCATGTCTACAAATTTTGCCTATGTTAACCACTTCGCTGTCAAATCCTTTCATAACTGCACTTTCTCTTTCCAGAGCTGATCTATTGTTTGAAGTGCTGTTTTGAACTTTCATCCTCTCCTTCTCCTCTTTCAGATTGGAGATATCTAGTGTTGTAAGGAAGCACCACTAGTAGAATTCATGAATTTTTCATTTTCAATCGAGTTCATATCAGAGGGGAAAATTTTCTGTTCAAGGGATGTAACAGGAGTAGATCTCAGAGTTGATCTCATATTTCTATCGAAGTTATTAGCACTAAAATTCAAATTTTTGTTTGCCAGTTGTTCATTTGGTTGCTGCCCATCCAGATATAGGGAACAATCCAAGAAAGAACCACCAAGTCCTAATCTATCAGTATTAAGATTAAAATAATTCTCTGAAGCAGGTCCACAGTAGAGCCTAGATGGATCTCTTCCCTTGAAGGATGATGTAGGAGCAGCATCTGCCAGTGGTATTGGTTCATGAGATTGAAGCATTCCACGTTGAAGCAAGTCTCTCATTCCATATTCCAAGCTTCTGTCAATTCCTACATCTGATTCCCACATGTGTGTCTCTACAGTGGGGAGACCCATGTTGATACTCCTGTGTTTTTCAGCTTCTATTTGCAGCTGCTTCAGGTGAGATTCCAACAAGTCAGAAGAGAACTGCCTACTTGGCTCATACCAATGCCTCTCTGTTGCATCCATGTGAGATCCAGTGAAATTTTTAAAGATCTGGGTTTGATGAGAATGATCAGTAGAAGTATTCAACTGATCACTAACCCCTTGAATTTTCGTTAAGGCATTCCTGAGTTCCAAGTTTGGCCATGGAATACCTGCATGCATATGCATGGACATATCAGAAGAATGTGGCTCATGCTCATAGAACCTTCTTTTAGTTGATGGAAAGTCTTGCTGTAGATGACTGGGCAACACCGGTGAAGCAGATCCCTGTGGTATTTGCCTAGTGTCTAATTGGCTAAGCCTAGCAGCATAGTTCTGGTGTGAACTAGCTACAGGCTGAATGAACTGGCCAGCTTCATCAACTGCCCAAATTCCACCTTCATGTCTCTCTTCTTCCATGACGGGCAGCTTCCTTAGAGCACCAGTGAGATCTCGTCCCAGAAACTGCTGCACCTGCCTCTGCCTTGCATGAGACAGAACCTCCAACAAATCATTGTGATTCTCATGTTGGAAATTCTGTCCTAGATTTTCTAGGATAAGTTGCATTAGAGCAGGATCATGATGCACTAACTCTGACTGGTCGTGATTTTGTTGTTGCAGCTCGTTCAAGAAATGCTGCCTAAAATGAGCTTGATCGATCATATTCTTTCTGTGAGGATCACTATTTGATTCCCAGAAACCAGGTTCAAGTAATCGATGATGCAATAAATGTTCAAGATGCATCTGCTGTGGTGGTGGTTGTGGCTGTCGTTCATGATGTTGAAGATGATCCTGTAACAAAAGCATCTGATTCTCATGCATTTGCTGCTGGCTCTGGTGCAGTTGTTGTTTTTGCAACTGATCAAGTTGAAGTAGCTCCTGCTGCAACTGATCAAGTTGCCGCCGTCGCTGCTGCTCAAACTGAAACTTCAGCATGTGATCTAGATCCCCCATAGGTTGTTGGTTAATAGAATGGTGATGGTGCATAGTTTCATACAATTGTTCTCGTCCAGACAAGCCAACATTATGGTTGAACAGTAAGCGTTGCTGCTGAAGCTGCTCCTGCAATTGCTTCAAGAGCAGATGCTGTTCTAAGCCAAAATGGTTTTCATTGGCATCTAATTGTAATAGGTTATTTGCATCAAGAACATCATGAATTATATTTGAACTGTAGCTCCTGTACTGGTTCGTCCATGAATCATTGGGAAAGTCACTGAAGGAATTCAAATTTTCTTGATTGTGAATAAATGGGGAAGTATTTCTTGCAAAATCATGGCGGCCAGAACCAGAAATAGTTGGTGACAGGGGCAATTTCTTAACAGTGTGCTCTATTTCAGACCACGACAATCCAAGAGGATTTAACTCACTATCTCTTGTTATGTTGTGACGCACTGAACTAGTATTTCCAATTCCTGTCACCCTATACTGGTGATCTGTGGGCAACCTTGACGAAGAAATGTTATTAGTAAGCTTCTCTGATTTTTCTTCAATGTTACTCATGTGCCCACTCCTATACAATACTGCACATGCAAAGTAAACATAAAGAACTACAAATTTTGGTAAAACAAAAACACATAAGAAAAATAAATTGCTCCCAAAAAACATACCTTCTGCATCCTGTCTAGGAAAATCATGAAAGAGGTATCCTTCACCACCAACTGTACCTATTGTTATCTCTGAGCTAGGAAACAATACCTTGTCTATGTTAAGATATCTGGAGGTTTCAACTTCAGTAACATCAGGTTTTACAGGACACAGAGAATCCCATGATTGCACTTGTTGTTGCTCATCTGCAGGCAAATACCCAATAGCAGGGGCAGCAGAAACAAACCCATCCACGCTTCCCTTTGGATTGTATAAATATTCAGATCCTTCACCAAGACATGCAGTAGAGTTACCACGAAGGCATACCTTCAAGTGAGGCATAACATCACCAAGAGGAAGAAAAGGCATGCCTTCAGGAACGCCGAGTAGACGCACTGGTAAATCAGTTCCAAAGAAGCCTTGTTCAAACCATGAGATGATGTCTAGACCTAAAAATGGCCCTTGAATATCTCCTTGAGGATCTAAGTAAAACAAATTCAACTCCTCAGGAAGATGGACATCTGCTGAAGGCTTTTGCTTGGTGTTGTTGTTAGATGCATTGTACAAACTATATGGAGCATCAGATATCACAGAACTGCTATCAGAATTAGCAATGGAATCCTCCTCTTCTGACATCATATTCTTCAAATTGTCTGACTTTCTTGATTGTTTATCAATGTTTAATATTTCAATCTCATTTGAACTGCCATTTGTAACAGAATTATCATGGGGAACATCATGCACTGCGACCTTTGGGGTCAAACTGTCACTAACCAAATTGATTAGAGGGATGATAGTATCCTCAACCCTTTTGTGGTTAGAATCCAGCTCTGAAATGAGAATAAACAATTTCCAATTATGGACAATTGTCAAGTGAAGCTTCAAAGAAGTTGACAAACATATGTACATAACCTTTAAGATGCTTAGAAGATTCATTTACACCATGTTTCTTTTCATTCAGGGTCTTGCCTTTATCTAAATTAAAAAGAAAAACAATCACACTTTGCCATAAATGTATCAAGTATAGCCTGTTACTCACCTATATCATTCTCACTGCCAATAACTTCTTTTTCACTTGAACTCACTTCACTGCTTGTGACTTTACCATTCCAGATATCTTTCAGTAGAACCTTTAAGCCACATTTCAACAAAAATAGTCCATTACAGCAATTATCTCCAATGAAATAAAACAAAATATTTAACCAGAAAATTAGATAATATTCACACGAATGATCAGCAATAAAGAATCTTCTCCTGTTACATATATATGATATGTGTCAAAGTTGCTACTGAGTATGAGTAGATCGACTAATTTTTCAAATTTTCACAAGCAAATTCTTGTTATGATACAATATACAAAGATGAGATAAATTGTAGTACTACTGTAAACAGTCTTCAAATAATTTCCTCTGTAATGAAAAAATACAACGTAATGGTCTCTAATTTCCGATACCATTAAGGAAATACAATGTAAAACTTGGAGATGTGGAAACCATACTTACTTCTTCCTCCTTGTAGGGTGTGGCAAAGGCCAAAGGAGATATAAAACTTGATTCTGTTATTGGAGGGGCATCCTCAAAACCCTCAGGGGTAGCATCAATGATTGACACTATCTGCTTTCTATAAATATCAAGAAGTCTTCCCCTGGGATACTGGAAAAAGGACTTATTTGCTGTAAGTGAACCAACAAAGCCAGCAGCCGCAGACCTGTTAAGCTGCAATCCTGCAACAGAATTTGATCTCCCCCTACCGCGAGCAAATCCCAAATTTGATCCATCTATACGGCCATTTCCCAAACCAAATCCAGGAGCAGCACGAAGCATTGTAGAACCACTGGATTGAATTTCCTGGCGATGGCGTGGCCGCCATTTATCACGGGAATCAGACCCGGATAATGGACGGAGGAAAGAAGTAAATGATTGTTTTTCAATATAAAAATCTTCTTTCTCAGCATCCATCTTTTTCTCTGTCCAGGCTTCCTTCTCTTTGTCCTCAGGACCCCACCTCGATGACCATTTTCTATCACGTCGATTCTCATTCCCTGAGCTGCGATTAGGAACTTCAAGCAACCTATTGGATGAAGGTACAATTTTAGACTCAGCAAGTTCTCTTATAGGAGTATTGTCAGGACGACGATCACTCTGGAGATTCTCAGCTTCACGATCCCCTTCCTTTTTACGTTCTCTCCTACCAAGCAACAAACTTTCCGTCTCCTCTTCATGCCAACGGTGACAACTTTCAACATCAACTGCATTCCTTCTCCATTCTTTAACATTCTGTGATCCATCCAGATGCCATGCATCCTTCTGAATCGAGTTAGTCAAGGATCCAGAAGATACAGGAATACGCAGCCAACTATCCTGTATTATCAGAAGTGATGGAGATCAATATGCTTTCAAAATTAAAACAAGTATGATAATACAAAAAATAATAATAATTACATGCGCTGATATTTCTAGCGATAAGCATTTTTTGGAATGCATGAATCACATCCAACTGAAAAGTGTTGACAGTATGATAATGGTAAACACTTGTAAAGTATCCTGTGTCTCGAATTGAATCAATCAGATTCTTTGTGTTTCCTTGAGTAAGTAAGTATATATATATATATAAAAATAAAGAAAATGAAAAGTGAAAAGATAGTGAATGAGTAATGCATCAGATTTACATCAATAAGGATAGTGAGGGGGGGAGGGGAGGGTAGATAATAGTATTAATACTATGCCATTTTATTTTTTTTTTTTCATTTATATTTTTATATATATATTATATATATATTAGAAGTATTTATCAACCCACACAAAAGGGTAAAAGCAAACAGTTTTGGACAAACAAAATGCAGATAGCAAGGCTAAGCATAATGCACAATGTCATAACTTACTGAAACTCTTGAAGTAGGGTAGAATCGTTCCACAATGCAAATTGTGCCATAGTTTATAGCATATACTAATTTTAGCGTTTCATGGCTAAAAATGATAAAGCATTGAAATTCAAGCAATATATCATATATCACTAACCACTGTATAGAAATTAGTTATTTTCACTATATCGCAGATAATATGCAATTAGGACAGAACATGTAGAAATAGTTATTGTAAAGATAAGAAAGCTAAGATGGATATCATCAAAGAAGGGGGGAAATAACTAGAGCATTTATGTGTACCTCCAAAAAATGACAACGGAGAACAGATTTAGACAATATGGAAATATACTAAAACAACTAAAATATTCTATAATTATCCAAATTACATTTATTAGAGTTAAAGAAAACTATTAATGTGGTTAGATGTGATTTAGAAAGATCTGTATATTAGAGATATAGCATTAATAGGGTTCAATAGCAAAATAAGATCTATGTAATCAATCCCAGAATAGTTCGGGCTCATGTTTAGTTATTGTATATCATACGTGGTAATGGTAACGATAACCCAGAATTTGCAAAAACAAGGGCAAGCCATGAAAACCAACTAGACGTGATTTGCAGAATTAGACGAAAATAAAAGGAAAGACCAAACACCCATCAAATAGATTCTACTAGCAAAGGAAGAAAAGGAAACATTGACAGGGAAAGGTAAACCGGATTGAATACAAATATCATGATTGCCTCACACTTGAGAAAAAAGTGAAAACTTCATCACTCAATTCTAAGATACAAACATCTAGATCCCATATATGGAAGACATTAACTAGGAAACCCGCATAAAACAAAAAATGATATGTCAATATCAGATTGAGAAAATATTTTGATTAATGAGTTAACTATAAACAACTGCAAGTTAAGCAAACACTGGATCAAACGAAGTGTCATCACCAGAACACAAATTATTCAAGTCAAACCGTAGTATGTTACAATATATCAGATATATGAAAAAAAAAATGAAACCCACGCTAGACATTAGTAATCAGGCTTCAATTTAACCATTCAAAATCAAATGTAAACAAAGTAACAAGACTGAAAGGTATCTCATTGGCATTTCACTGATCATATCTTGTTGATATTTGACAAAATTCTAATTAATGAAATATTCAAATTTATCCAAAACGAGAACAAAATAAGGAAGAAAAAGATCAATAAAACAGTTAGGAACATCCACCTTGCTGTCGCTAGGTTTAGTATATAGCCACTGGGGAGAGAGAGGAATACTATCATCAGAAATCATTCGATCTGTGCTAAAGAGAAACCATTAGCAAACGAACAAAACAATTGGGGACTAAGAAATTCAAAAACCAATTATCAGAAGAGTGGCAAACAGAAATGTAACAGTATGCATGAATGAATCCCATATTTTGTCAATCAGATGATTGTTATTCAAGGAACTACTTCAAAACAAAGAACACTTAGTTCTACTAAATGGGGAAAGCAACCAGATTAGAATGCCAAAATGGTACATTACTTGTTTGTGTTAATCTGTGTGTGTGTGGTGCGCGCGGCGCGCAATGTTAAATAGGTGTCAATCTATTTTGTTGTCACATAATATGTTTGGCTTCTTTTGAAATACCCATTCAAGGAAGCCAAATGTATTCACATAATACAAAATTTAAGCCTTTTGGTTTTCTCTCTAAACCATTCATGCATTGGGTATTAAGTGTCATGTTTAAATTTAATAATAGATTAGCACAAATTACTATTTTTATGAAATATATTTAATAATTAATTGATTAATAATAATTTTCAACACAACTCCTCAAATAATTAATTACAAATAATTTTTAATTTAGTTTAAAGTTTTTTACTTTCTTGAAACCAAGAAAGTGAGAAATCGTTTTGACATATTCTTCATATGTAATTTATCAATTTGTATGCGCACTAATTAATAAATAGGTATGAAACGTACAAAACAAAGCAACTAAGACAAGCCTAGGAGAGCTTAATTTAACACGTCAGTACCAAATTACATTTACCGAATTTAATTTTTTAGCAGTGAGTGTTAAAATGCTTAATTAGACGTCATTTTTGCTAAGGCAAACTCTTCAATGCAGATACAGAAACTATTATCTTACAAAAGGGAAGCACGGTTGTTTCCTTCCAAAAGAAAAAATATATCACAGTTTTCACAAAAATAAAAAAATAATAATAATAATTAAAAATACAACAAAATATACCACAATAATCAGCACAAAAGAGTCAAATGATTTTTTTAATATTGTCAAATAAAAAGTATAGCGGCAGGCCCATGCAGCGGTAAGACTGTACGGAACAGCACCTTTTCCAACATCGAGGACATCCATAGGGTTCTTGCCACCGTCATTTGTACCAACGATAACATCTAGCAAGCAAAGAAGCTCAATTCAGTAAAGAAAAAAAAAAGTCCCTTCCATCTTTAACACAAACCAGGGCATAATCAAGGTGGATCAACAAAGACGAAAACAGTATATACATACAAAAATAATCAATAATTTGTACCCTGGGAAATAACAGCACCTCAAAGTCACAAATCGTATTTGCTTCTAAAAGGAGATTAAACTATCTAAAACTGTACAAGTTCATGTACTCTATCCTACGTTAAGAGCCAAACAAATGACCAAATAAGAAAAGGAACTAAATTTTTGGTAGTAATTATGTCTCTATTGTATCTAATCAAATAAAAAGTTGTTCAAAAAAATTGTTCGTTATATATATATATATATATATAAACTGCGGCCAAAACACGACGGCGACCAGATCTAGTAAGCATGAACGAAATCCTGAGGCTGCTTATCCACATCGGCAGCAATTCAAATCGACCCATTCGGACCAGTAAAAAGGATTTCGGGAAGAAAAAAATAACACGAGAAGGAGCATCAAAAGACCACCTTTCCCGGCCCAAGCCTCGCCCGCTGACTTCGAGGGGAAGAGATCCTCAGGAAGATCCATGTCGCCACTCGACATCCGCACCCAACAGGTCAGGATCGAGGCTGCGAACGCCAAATTAGGGTTTCCGAGTGCTACGGGGCAGGAGAGAGTGAAGCACCCAAAGAGAGGCGATCCAAGAGGAGGGAGAGCGTCGAGAGCAGAGATTGGGATTAGGGAAGAGTGGATTGAGATCGATAGGGCTTTTGATGGAGTGTAGTGGACTGCGGAGTGGACGATTCCTCCAACTAGTAACAGTCAGCAGAGAGAGTCAGAGAGGAGGGAGCGAGCGCGATAAAGACAAATGGAGAAAGACGGGAAAGAAAGAGCAATGCTTACTGGAGAGTGAAAGTAAAATGAAAAAAATACAGTGAAAATCTTTCATTGTTACTCATAAAAAAAGAAAAGAAAATAATCATCGGATATAGAAAATGATCATCAAAATGACGAAAAAACATGAATAAAAAAAGCAGATCATAAAAAACATAAATCAAAAAAAAACGAGATCGAACTCAAAAAATATATATACAAAAAATGAAATGATCGCATAAAAAACAGATGACAACCTTCTCATGATAACGATACAAGAGGATTTTTTTTTTGTTCTTTATTTTTATTTATTATCATCTTTGAGGTAAATAGCAAACGAGAGAGAGCATTTTATAATCACGGCAGACTTACGGGCAAGGGGAGCAAAAAATAAAAAATAAAAAATAAAAATGATGATTAAATTTATTATATTAGGACCAAAACACATTCGTAAAAAATAGAATCCTAAAAATGATAATATTAAAATAGATAAAGAATGAATAAGATGAAAAAAATAAAAATATTATGAAAAAAATTGAGATGACATCTATTGAGAAAAATTTAAGATGATATAAATATATGCTCAAACAACTAATAAATATTTTATTTAGGTGACATATAATTATGACAAATATATACATTAAATAAAAAAATCAAAGATAAGTTTAGTTAGTAATAATAATAAAATAAAATAAATTTTATTTAGATATTAGTCTAGATATAATAAGGGATAAAACTCGATAAAAAAATTGAGATTTATGTTGTAATTTCAATTCAACATTTATGTTTCAAAAAAAAAAAAAAAAAAAAAAAAAAAAAAAAAAAAAAAAAAAAAAAAAAAAAAAAAAAAAAAAAAAAAAAAAAAAAAAAAAAAAAAAAAAAAAAAAAAAAAAAAAAAAAAAAAAAAAAAAAAAAATAAAAAAAATTGAAAATTTATGTGTATCAATTCAATACAATTTAATTTTAATATAAATAACAACTAATAATATTATGATAAAATACTAAAATAATAAAAATATAAATTCAATAATATCAATTTAATAATCAATCTAAAAAAAAAAAAAAAAAAAAAAAAAAAAAAAAAAAAAAAAAAAAAAAAAAAAAAAAAAAAAAAAAAAAAAAAAAAAAAAAAAAAAAAAAAAAAAAAAAAAAATAAAACCTAATATTTTAAAAACTTAAAATTAGATGGTATTGCTGCACTTTCACCCTATCCTAAACAGCCCGTGCAACGCACGTGCCTGACAAGCGGACCCTTTTATCTCCTCTCCCCTTCCTTCAAGCGAAGCGACTCCTCGCCTCTCTTACCCTTCAAACCTCCCAACAGAATGCGATAAACGACGTGCGCAGAAAGAAGCGGCGGAGGTGGTGCAGGGAATCTCAGTCGACGAAGAAGAAACGCGGGTGAACAACCAGGGAGTGTAAGAAGAATCCATCATGCAAACAATGGAGCAGAAAACCCTAGGAGTCGATCGCGCGCAACCGAAAACACTAGACGGGAATCCGGCAAGGTCGACTGCCTACCCACCTGCGTCGCTCCTCCAGTCATTCAGCGGCCTCTTCGATCTCAATGGCGTCTTGAACGAGTTCACCCACCAGTGGCACTCCCTCCACAGCGACCTAGATTCCATCCTCTCGTCCATCGACCTTCGTTCTCGGGAGCTCGATGCTCAGGGCGGCATGGACCGTCTTGCCTCGCCTCCTTCAGCCAAGGTGATGAATCGCAGCGAGGAACTGCTTTCTATTTGTGAGTCTACTAGCAGCAAAAACCTCCGCAAGTTCGTGATTAGCCATCTCTCTGACGTTATGTGGCTCCGCTGTGAGGTTCCTGCTGCCATCGGCCGTGCTCCCGACCCTGCAAAGCTTGTGTTTGGCTCTTTGGGCCGCTTCTACCTTCAGGGCCGTAGGGCTTATGAGCGTCCCTCGGATGATCCCATGGTTGTCTTCCGTCGGGCCTGTATCCTCATCCTTGAGTTCTATGTCTTATCTGGATGCACCTCCATGGAGCTTGAGGAATCGATTGAGCAGAATGCCGAGATGGCCGCCCTAGCTTGGAGGTCTCGGCTTATCAATGAGGGTGGGTTGCAGGCCGCATCTGCAGTGGACGCTCTTGGATTGGTTCTCTTCCTCGGGTCATTTGGCATCCCACAAGTATTTGGATGTAAGGACTTGTATGACTTGCTTCGGTCAAGCAACCTAAAGAAGAAAGCTGATGTGTTAAGGAATTCAGCAATTCTATGTCAGAAGATGCCTGGTAAAATTGATATCTTGTCTATTGATTTTTTTTCTATCCGTGAGCTAATAATCATGAATCACCTTCTACTGCCTCATCCATTTCATAGACTCTTGCTCTTTTAAAATCACTCAGAATTCGGTGGCACTTTGTGGCCATAATTTTGTCCTTAGATTTTTGAATTGGATATGGATCCCGATAATTGTTAAGGAATCATAATTTAATATTTTCCTAATTCTGATAGGAATAGGCATCGTGGTAAAAACTAGTTGGATTGCATTGGAATTTCCAATTTGTTGAATTAGTAATGATCATAAAATGCTCATGCCAACTAAATTCAGTATTAAGCATGCCAAGTTTTGTTTCTATTAGCTATGCCTATAACTTTAATAAGATATTATTATCTTATAAAAGTTTCATCAGACAAAGGAGGCCTTTAGATATGGTATTTCATTTTGCATGTTACTGAGTTGATATTAGTGGAAGCATCTTGTATCTTTCTATATGATCTTTAAATTTAACATCTTCCTAGTTCAAACTATGCATTGTGTTATTTTGTTAGTGTTTTTCTATGTAATTTTCGCCTTTAAACTCATTTGGTCTTGATTGTCTATTGTTTAGTTGATATTACTTGAGCCATTGAATAGTAATCTTAATTCATGCAATTTTATTATTTTTAAAGTTCTATTACAGGAACCTTTCTCAATATTAACATCTAAAATTATCTCAAGCTTTGTTTCCAGTTGTCAAAAATCTCTTCTATGATCTTACTTCCTTTCCAAATTTGGTTGTCCTAACTTTAAACGAGGATATGGAATGTCCTTACTTTTATATTTCTGTGGGTTGAGGGGCTGCCTGTAAGTCCTTTTATTTTTTTTAAAAGGTCCATGTGGGTGTATTCATTTACATATGCTTCACTACACCACATTCAGATCACTTAATTGCATTTACTACTAATATGGGCAATTTGGTTTAATCTTCAATTGGCTCGCCAAAACTAGGGTATTTTGTTAGTTATCACTTAATTCCTCGAGGCATAGAGTAGACATGGAGAAGATGACCAATTTAGATCCTTGTTTAAAAACAAGACAATTTTTAAAGAGAGGCAGTTTGACTGTTTAGAATGAGTAATTGACATTTGGTTCAAAATTTATATGAATTTTAATTCTAAAATGCCCTAGAGCTAATGACTATTTCAACCAAGGAGTATCTCCAAACTCAACAATATCTTGTGATTAAAATCTCATAAATCACAATTTGATTTAGATTGAGGGAATGGGAGCAACATATAACTATGAGGAATTCTATGGAGATTATGTTGCTTAAAATGATTTAAAACATCAGTTTTCAATTTCTTTTTTCTTTGTTTGCATAACCACTTACTGCTACATGTTTTGTCTGATTGTAAATATGTACTCTTATATGATTGGTGTAATTAATTTTTTATGTTTTGTTATTTATTTCATTAATTCGTGTAGTTAATTATCTCCTGTATTATATTTTATGGTTATAAAAATTATTGTATGATTTCTTGATAATAACCATATAGATCTGCATGGTATATTGTACATATCCTATTTTATTTCCTTTCCCACATGCTTCTAAAACCTTGAGGAGAAATATGCTGCAATGGGTCCTCCAAAGGAGTGTAGCATAGGCAATCAATCGTTTAGGGCATCATATGGATTATTAAAACAATCCTCAAAGGAATCATTAGACAGATTTGGAGTCTATGATAGTTTCAAAACTAGAGGATTGCCGTTGCAACCAATTCACCTTTTATATGCTACAGATAGCTATTCGATAAGGGTGATGAGATCTCTTTCTTTGTAAAATTTTTAGGCATTTCAGGATTATATATGCATGCATATGTGATATTGGCAATTCAACAAAGATGGACATGTGTTATATATTCCTGCTTTCCACATGGTTCAATAGAACAAAATCTTATTTATTTGATTGGGAATCACAATCAAGTTAAAAGTAAGCAAACTGAATAACACAATGAATCAAGTTATCAAGGAGTAAGGCCTTCAAGCAGATGCTGAGATCATCATGAAGGTGATCTAGATGATAATTCAGTTGCTACCTCACTGCTAGTTTGTTTACAAGCTGAAATACATTGATGATTTGGTTCTGATTTGCCCGTGTTTTGGTTTCTATTAAGTGAGCATAATGGTGCAGATTTGTTAATGCACATGTTTGATGCATTAATATTTTTGGTCTTCTTATTCATGCGTCTGAGATTTGATTCCATCTGGATGGTTTCTAAAATCACCTTTCTCAGTTTTGTGCACTCCATCGCTGAGTGCATACAGCATAAACCATTGTGCCTGTACTTGGGAAATTCATTTCTCTTATCGAATTACTTATAATCTTATTAAAATTATGCATGAAGCAAAATGTCTCTAAACAGTGTATGAGTTGGGAACACTGAGCAGTATCATTCTGTATGTTCCAAAGATGTATTAAACCTGTCTTTAGGATCAGGTAGTTTTGAATTTGCATGGAATTCCTTCAAGTATTACAAGTGTAATTAATACATGTATGGAACATGATATCTAGTTGATTATGATTAAATTTGTTAGTGAGCTAAAATTAACACTATCAAAATTTCTGATCATTATACCTCCATCATGTGAATGATTAATATGGTTTCAGATATTGTGGATACAAATTTTATGGGAGTGTTAACTTTAACAATTTTCATTGCCTAGATGAAAATGGTTGAGTATTGTGTTAGAATTGGACAGCCACTGTTAAAATTGGCCTAAACCAATGGAACATAAATCTTAACCTTTTTTTTTTTTTTTTGTAAAATTAGGTTATCACCCATAATTGATAAGTGACATGAGGGCTCTCGCTATTTGAGTCATAGTTATTTAAGGCGTGAGGCACCCAAAAGCGCATTGGTATTGTGGGGACTGAGGCGCTAAACACAAGGTGAGGCGCACGCCTTACCGAAGTAAGGCGCTTTGGGTATAAATTTATACAATTCAAACATATATATGAAATTTCTACCAAAATATTTCACAAACAAAATTATAATCCATAAACTATTAAACAATACTGTAAATATAAAATTCACTAACATTCAAATATTGAAATAGTTTATCTTCATAATCAAAATTAAACTTCAAATTAAAGAAAAAACAAACTTCAAATATCTAAGCGTCACACAAAGAGAAATAAGTTTGCAATGGAGGTTGATGTTCATTTTCTAAGGGAGAGGAAGAGTCATGCAAGAAAAATGTGTCTCATGCATGCAACTTAATTAAAGGTTGATGTTCATTTCAACGGGAGAGGAAGAGTCACAAGAAAAATGTGTTGTATGCATGCAACCTAATTAAATGTTGATGTTCATTTTCTAGGGGAGAGCAAGAATCGCGCTAGAAAAATGTGTCGCATGCATTCAACCTAATTAATTTAAAGGGTAATTAAAGGTATGTGTTGGGCTTTACATTTTTTTTTAACTTCAATAAGGCGAGGGAAATCGCAACTAAGCGTCCCTTAACCTTTCAAAAGGCACACGCTTAAGCACGCCTCTTTCAAGTATTGTGCCTGAGTCACTACCGAGGCGCAAATGGCGCGGCTGGCTACACCTTGCTCCTAGGAGCAGCTAGGCTTGTGCTTTTCACAACTATGATTTGGGTTCCTCAATATGAAATCGTAGGCTTGGAGATCGTCTAAATGCAATCCATTACATCAGCAATCCAAAAGCATGGCCTTCTCCCACTGTTCAAATGAAAGAGCATGACTATTACCTACTCCTTTCAGATCCTAGTAACCACACTCAAAAGAACATATTCTGAGGTTTGGTTTGCTGATAATTTGGGGAAATCGCCTAGAGATTTAAAATCAATATGCCAGACTTTCATGGTAGGTTTGATTTTGACACGAATGTATCTGTTGATTGGTTAAATTGAATCATTACTTTGGGTGGTTTGGGTTGGAAAACATTGATGAGTGAGGTTCACAAAGATGATACAGCCAAACACTCAAAGGAACAAATTATGAAGTTCAGTTTGCTGATAATTTGGGGGCAAATGCCTTGGAGATTTAAAGTCAGTGTGCTAGACTTTCATGGAATGTTTGATTTCGACACAAATATATTTATTGATTGGTTAAATTGGATGATTACTTTGAGTGGTTCGGGATGACAGACATTAATGAGTAAGGTTTGCAAAGATGATACTAATGCGATCCATGAGATGATATTGACAAACTGTTCAAAATAGCTTTAATAATCTGCCTGAACCACTTATCAATTGATAAGAGGTCATATAGCAAAATCTTAGCGAGAAATACTAGTAGTCTAGTACATCTATTATAGCAGTTAATTAATCGAACAATTGTTAAAATTTCAAATAGTTTAGTCTTACAAGATGATTGCTTGTTGTGATATACCTGTCAGAACTCTTCTTTTTTTTTTTGTAACCGGGTATCTGCACGTGTCATAACTCATGCTTAGGAGTGAAGTTGAGGAGCACATTTTGATTATTCAATCATTTATTAACGGGTTAAAATCCGATATTAAAAAAGAGTTTTCTCTCAGCTTACTTGATACTTTGGTAGAAGCTTCTCAGCGAGCTTTGGATATTGAAAAATATTCCTAATGATATCACCAAATCGAAAGCCTTACTTGCTAGCAAGATTTGTCCAAGCTCGTCCAACCACTTTCTTTGCCTTGGAGATAGGTGAGCCTCGCTTTGTGCTGGATAAATACCAGACTAAATCCACCAGGAAGAATAATCTCCAGAAAGGACTACTGACAACTAGATGAGCTGAGCATTACTTGCTTCAGAAACCACCATCCTTTTTTTTAATCGTAGCTGGGGAAGGAAGTTTAGCTTAAAGACATTTCGATTTGGTTGCATGGGTGTAGCTCTTGGTGCTTGGAATAGACACTCATTTGGTAATGTTTAACATAAGATCTAACGTGCCTGCCAAGATTGAGCAGAGAAAGTATTTTGAGCAAATTGGAGTGTGCATTAAAATCCTGATGCCTGGCTTTTGAATGATTGGCATGTAACTTATGAAGACCCAAAGCTATTACGACACACAAAAAAACTGTGTATTGTTAAGCACAAAGAGGGTAGTCTTGAGGATCAAATGCTTAAATACTGAATAGAAGAAGACTGGCCTCTCTAATATACAATTGAGAGGAAAGCTTCACAAGCACCAGGGTTCTGGAGGGCTAAGTGATGGCTTCTGACCTAAGCAGGATTGCACACTAGAGATCTCTAGTGTAATCTCCAGAATTAAAATTCTGCAGGCAGAGACTCTCATCATCATAATGCTGAAAAACCTTCAATCCATTAGTTTACTCTTTGAAACCAGACCACAGTGAAAAGCCTGTCAATTAGCAAGCATACCATACAACTTACATAGATGGTGATGAAAGTGGTCACATATTGATCTCGCATGCCATACACTTAGAAAGACAGTGATGAAAGTTTTCACAAATCGATCGCACAGTTCACACTTTGTACTCTACCACTTTTAAAGGAAACATTTTGCATTCACTTCTTATCTATGAAGAAATCAGTTTGTTAGTTTAGTTTAGTTTGACAGTTGCTTAACCAACAATCATTGGCTCTCCTGTTAGGATTGACACTGGTAATACGCATGACTACTTTTTAAGTAATCTTCAATGGATACTCCCTATAGTTTCTATAATAGAGAGAAGTATATATACTGTTCTGAACTAGTTGAGGGAGGATTGCTTTAATCCATCCTGTTATTCCTGACTTTAAGAGTGAAATGGAGTAATATTGGATTCAAATCAATCAAGCTACTTATCCTTTAGTAGATTGTTAGTGTGTCTAATGAATTTTGACTTGGAAAAGGCTTTTTGCCTTATGAAAGATTGATCCCCTTGTAACTCAAAATCTAATGGCATTTTTTTGGATTACTTTTTTAGTTTTTTGCTGTTAAGATTTAAATCGCTGGTAGTCTTGACTTGAGCTTTCTCTATGCACTAGTATTTTGCTGGTAACTACCCACCCAACATCGCAACTCTTCTAGCCAATTATGAAATATGAATAAGTCATCATTCTTCATGACCACCTCATTTTTGCTGTTACAGGGCCCTTGCAACAGTTTCCCATTAAATGACACAACTGATGGGATTAGTTGCTGATTAATCTATATCTTGAAACATTGGCGTGCCCTGATGTAGGTTCTTGCCTTTTGAAGGACTTCAGAAAAACTTATCTAATCATCAAATGTTTGCATTAATGATCTAGAACATACATAGAGTTGATGAGAAACTTAAATATTAGCACAGGAATTCCAAAAACTTTTATGGTGACTTGTCAGAACTCTAAAGATTGCACAATAATTATATTGATTGTATGGAAACTTGTTGGATCTCTCAAGTTATAAGGGATACTATAACTTGAAGATCTAGCGAACTTATATTTCGAGTTTGAGTGTTTCCAAGCTGTTGCTAGTTTTTCTAGGCGTCCTTGAATCTTGTACTTGGTTGAGATATCAATTTCTGCTACTAGTCACTTTTCTTTCAAACTACTTCCTCTCCCTTTCCCTTCTTTTCTTCTATTTCTAATTCTGTACAGTGTGCAGTGTTCCTCTATTAGAATCTAGGAAATTTATAATTTTCTTTTAACAAGTTTTTTTTTTTTTCAATTTCTTATCATTGTACATGTTTGTTTCTTTTCTTTTTTAGCATGGATACATTGTATCTGCATAGCATCTTTATCTATTTGTGTATATTATTTTGCACGTACTTTTTGCATAGGTGCTAACAGTATTAATGTTACAGACATAATCAATGAAATGTTAAGCAAGGAAATGAATATTGAAGCAGTGGAACTTATTTGCGCTTTTGAGCTCAAGGAGAAGCACCCCCCTGTGCCTCTTATAGCTTCATATTTGCAGAAAATTGCACAACCCGCAAATGGTCAACGAAAGGAAGGACAATCTTTTTTCAAATCCCAGGTATGATTCTTCTGTTCTATTTCTGTCAAACTAGTGAATAAATGATATCACATGTAGGACAGTTTGCTGCAATTATTTGCTAGACTCCTTTCCTTTTAAAATTTGTTTTTGGATATTGTTCACATTTTCTTTTTTAACAAGTAAAACTAACATTGTATCATTAACTTCTCTAATTAGCTACTTGTGACAACGCTTGGACTATGTAAACAAATGATGGATCATAAAACTAATTATTGAAAGATCACTTACATCTGGGAATCTGCAAATATTCTATCCATTTCCAGAATGATTTTTTCACAGTTCAATTTTACATCTGACCAATTATTCAGTATTAGGGTCTGTTTATTTGAATGATGGATGACAGGTTGGATTTATTAGATTTTCTATCCTTGTTTACTGGCTGATGGGTGGAAAGGTGGGGCATGTTAGCAGATGAGAAATCTCTCTCATCTCCCAATTTTATTTTGCTAAACTGAGTGCAAGACCCAGTGGATGGAATGAAGTTTTGAAAATGCCTTTCCAAGCTCAATCTTGCTTCTGTGCCTGTTCCTTTTCACAGTTGCTTTGTTGCCATTCTTGCCTCCTCCATGGAGAACGAGTGTCTGAACAATCTTCAGAACTCATCGAAGGTGACACACATTATGATTTTGAGCCTTGATCTCTGTTTTGTCGCCATCATGGCTGGGTGTAATGACGAAGCGCTCCATTTGGCCACCCTTGTTGTGGAGGGCTTGGTCTGATATGGGCTTTAATGGCCTACAAATTTTTGGATTGAGCTTGACTCGTTTAGACGCTTGTTGTATTGTGCATAGGTCAATACGACAAGGCCAGGATCACGGCTCAATCCAAGCTCTTGCCCAGGTGTCCCTACTCCCTAGGTGACCGTGTCTAGTTTTTGAAATATTTTATCTTTAAAATTATTTACTTATTAAAAATATAGGAAAATTTTAAAATTATTTTTAAAAAATAAAATCAAAGAATTTTGAAATATAATTCTTAAATTTTTTGAAGTAACTTTAATTTTTTTAAACACTTAATATTAAGTTGGATTCAAGCAGGTCAGATTCAAAGTGAGCCAAGCTCGGCCTATGGGTAATGTCCTGCTCCGGTTCGTGTATAGCTAGGTGTAGTCTGAAATTGGATTGTGCCAAGTTCGATGTGGGATAGTTTGGTTGGACATGGCACAATGCATCTTCAGATGGGTAGTGTCGGGCTGGATTGGGATGAGGCAGCCTGACCTATTTGACACCTTTCTTCCCATTTGATCAGAAGGTTTATGCTGTGGTTTATAGAACTTACTTCTTTCATGCAGAAGCAACTGGGCTTAAACATTTCCATCTTAAACATTTCATCAATCTGAAGTAGAAATGGGATCAAGTAATCCACCATCCTGCTGTATAGTGTGAATGACAGATCCTGGTCCCTGATGTTCAAGCAAGATGGAGTTGGGTGGTTTACAGTGGCAGTGGTGGTGGTGGCAGAATTGGAAGTTTGGAACGCAATAGATCCAATTTTTAAGCATGTAAGTGTTGATGCCCCACATGATCTAGGTGGACTGCTGTTCGCACCTTCATGGTAAGCGACATTGAGGGTGTTGTTAGAAGGGCAAGTTTTCCAAAAGGGTATGGCATTGGTATAGCTTGAATTGCTAGAGAGGGTCTTGTTGGAGTATCTCTGGGTTGTGTTGCTCAAGGCAAAAAAAAAAAAAAACCCACAGCAATGTGATGGCGAGCTTCATGACTGATCAAGCTTTGTGTTAATCAACTTAATTGATGGCGAGAATTGTTCTTCATTTGAAGTTTTAGCGTGTTCATTCTGGTCTATTTCTGACGTTACAATGGAGGACTATTTTACACCAAAAAATGGAGGAATAGCTTCAGTGAACTTGCCTAAACCTTGTTTAAATCCACCTCATTGCCAGTGAAACCTGAATCATAGTGAAACCTCAATGTTACTGGTGATTGAATGATCAGCGGGAAATTTTACTTTAATGAAGATTTCCCTTGGATTAGTAGGCCATCTTCCCTTGTGTTGATCTGCAGTTGGGAAAATTGTCCGCTTTGTTGATAGGATGAGTAGTCTTTCTTCTAGTTTCTGTTTGTTTTCAGATTTACAAGCGTGTGTCAACAACTGTATCAGTGCGAGTCAGTTAAAATGCTAGTGGGTTTAGTAGGCTAATTGAATGCCAGAGCTTCTACCAATTAGCCAGCGCAACTCTTGCCTTGTCATATCTGACAACCAACTTTTTCAACATTGTGAATGATAGGTATATGAATTTTTGGTTGATGTAGCTAGTTGCCCACACACACTAAAGAACCATCTAATATACTATTTATTTCTGTTTTGTCGATTTGCTTAAGTATTGGATGTGCTCAATTTGGTTACAACTCTTTGTATTCTGCATGTGATTTTTCTTTTTTCTTTTTTTTTTTTTTGCAGAGAGAAGCCAACGAAAAGCAATTGAAGAAGCTTAAATTGATAGTGAGGCATCTTGAGGATTACAAACTCGACCCGTCTCAACTTGCTAGCTTCAACATCAATCAGAAAATTGCAAAGTTAGAAACACGAATTTCAAATGATGATGAGAGATTGAAAAACAAACGAAAGGCTCAGGAAATGAGTCAGGATCAGGTCACAAGTTACTGGCGTTCTACTGCCAACCAATCACATGTAGTCACACCTCAGTTTGGTAAACAACATCCGGAGGTGCAAACTGCTTCTGTTCCCAACTCTGAGAATTACTATAGCAGTCTGTATCAGAGGAACACACTGGTTGATGAATTAGGTGTGCATAGTGGTAGTTCATTGGCAGGGATCATCGGCAATGGGGTGACTAATCTAACAAATACCAATAGCGGAACTAGAGTGAACTCGCTGACAGGAATTGCTCACCTTTCAGGAGTTGGGAAAGAAGTAGCTGTGGCGGCGGCAGCAGGTAACAGCACTGCATTTACAGAGGGGAACACCTCTCATCAATTTGCCAACTATAACGGTGGTTTCTACGGGCCGCATGGAAATGGAATGCATGAAGAGAGAGCACTCAGACAAAATTTATTGGTTCCTGCACGTTCTGAAGCTTGGATGGATCCAACAGCTCCTGTGGGACAAAATGCATACAATTCACAGGTTTTGAGCGCCGGATATGCCACCAGGAGCTCAGGTGCAAGCTTGTATCATTTTGCAGACGAGGTTTTAGAACGTGAAGCATACTATGCCAACCGCAGCTTAAGCAATCCGACATCCAGTGTCCCCAACCAGAGTTACTACCCTTCTTACATCAGTTGAACGATGGGGTGATTTACTGTGTTTTCCCGCTATTTTGGAATCTTTCAGAATATTAAACACATATATTTTATTTCTTTCAGATGATCCTTGGTAAATTTCGGGCCATAGTATTTATCGTGTACACTTAAATTGATATTGTCAGGGTACTTACTATGTATCTTTATATCCTTGGTGATTCATGGCTTGGTGAAACTGAAAATAGGAGGTTAATGGGGGGTCAGTTGGATTATAATTCCTACGAATCAAATGCACAGGGAACTGTGGGTTAGAGTTGTCAATTTGAGTTAAGTTTATTGGTTGATCTGTATCGTTAAATAATTTAATCGGGTTGGATTGAAATTTTATCAATTTATTTAAAGATGGGTGTAAGCGGGCTGACCCATTTAGGTTTGTGACCTGTGTGAGTTGATCCATGGCAACATGAGGTTAGCTCGTGGGCTGAAAAAAAAAATTCAAACATTTTTCTCAAATAAAAAGAGCAAGAATTAACCAAATAAGTATTTCAAATCATTCCACAAGTTTTTATTAAAGTCACATGTCTTAAACGCATCTAATTAGTAATTTAAATTTAAAATTTTTAATTTTATATATATATATATATATATATATATATATATATATATATATATATATATATATATATATATTCTAGTATGGACACTACATCGTGGACCGCGCGTGCAATTAAATTTTAATTTTAGGATTTCAAGATTTGATTACACGGAGATTGACCCATTTAATCCACAACTTATTTATCATATATTCGACGCGGATCCTTTGGTCCCAAAATCCCTGGTCCTTCTTGGTCCACAGCTGCAGTATAAAAGGCCCTATCACGTGCGCAGCACGTGCACAAAGCGAAAGCCACCGCAGCGCTCGCGACATCGCCCTCTCTCTCTCGCGCGAAAACCTCACGCCCTCAGCTCGACTCGCGACATCGCCCTCTCTCAATCTCTCTCGCGAAAACCTCACGCCCTCATCACGACGTCGAACGCTCGACGCCTCCATCGCCGCTCCGCCTCCCCCTCGATCTCTCGACGACGAAGTCCGGCATCGTCCGCAGCAATGCTCAAGAAGGAGCGAGAAGAAGGACAAGGTGAGTTAATAACCTCGATTTCTCTTTGGAATTCGTCGCCATGCTTGATTCTGACATCATGTTGATTGCGGCTGCTTAGGGTTTGTCTCTCTCTATGTGTGACTACTGAATGTCAACCTGATATTACGAGGGGGAAATGATTTTTTGGAGGTAGTTCATATATTGGTGAAAACTAGTGGATTAGTAAGTTTAAGGTCATGGAACTATTAAGTCGAGTATCAAAGTCAGGTTTTGTGATCATTGATGTTCTGCACAGTTGATTTGTGTGCTAATGTCTTCTCGCACTATTGCTTGTCTAAAAAGATTGCTAAAAAAAACAAAAAAAAAACTGAGAGTAGGCAACAACTACTAATAGCCGAACTAATCTTGATACAACTATCCTGTTTCTGGACTTATCAGCTGTAATTATTGTGAGAGTTAAGCTTGCAAACTAACCTATGTTATTAGCAAACTAACCTATGCTAACTTCCTCGGTTATAAAATAGATCATCCTTATCTGTCATAATTTGAATACAAGGATCCATACAAGTATCCACAATCAATAACGAACATAGGAACCTTAAATTTTGGGTGTTTAGCACAATATTTCTTTAAACACTATCTAGATGCTCATTCTGTGTGATTCCCATATTTTAAACCTCTTTGGAAATTAGACTGTTATTTTGCTATTTCTTATGCTTTTAATGAAGATTCGACATCCAAGTTAGACATAACACTACGATTTTGGAATGTATTTCCATCTCCTAAATCTCAGGTAATTTTGTTTTCAACAAAAGACATTTCAGCTGTAACCTCTTTGTGCTTGCTACATTCATTGTGGTGTTTCCTCTTCTTTCGTTAACTTTTTTGTTTTCCTTTTGGCAGAACACTAGTAGCGACATTGGAGCAAGATCGTTTGGTAGAAGTCACATCCGGTGATCGGAAAGTCAATAAATCTCAGCTCCCTTTCGATGCTCATTTTGTGTAGCCACTAAATCCTTGTAACATGAAACTGTAAATTAGTTGCTACGTCGATATTGCGTTGCTACGACCGCTCTATATCCTGCTGTATATACTCAAGAGTAGCGCACACAAATTTTGACAGGATCAATTCACAAGGCATCTCATTTGATTTGATTGTTTGAATGTGATGCAAACATGTTGTGATCATAATATCTTCATCATAGATTTATCTATCAAGTTGCCATCCTTATCGCACATACCAGAAAATTGATAAGAAAATCATCATAACTGTTAGCCAACCCAAGGCAAATTAACATATGAGCATATATCGCCTGGTGCTAAAAATAATTAAGAAAAAGTCTTGAAGAAATCATTGAGCTAAGTGCCTGTGCGAGTCTATTATGTAGTGTTTTGTCACTTGCAAGCAATCATAAAACAGCTTGGTGTTTATAATTGTAAAATAATAGATCCTTTTGGGTGTCAGACAACATTCCAGATCATCTTCACAAAAAGAATAAGATCGTCAAGTGCAAAAACTAGGAAAATAAAGACGAGGGATAAAAACTTTAAAGACGAGTGGTAGGGTTCTTGTGAGATCGATAACACGCATGACTGACGTGGTGATGCAAAGTTTAAAGACCAACTTTAGCTAAATTAAGAAGCCATTGACAGTAATCATGTAGCTTAAGGAATAAAATGGCTAAAAAAGTGCCACTATTCATGCCATGTGATTCAACAACAGTGGACAGAATTTGCTAAAATGCACAAGAGTGATTACAATAAACTTAATGGACACAGAAAACTATTTGGCTTGAATATTTAAGAGCGAGTCCTGGAGCTTTCGGCACTGCTAACTGGATTGAAATAAGGATGCTCCTGAAGTGATAAGCAACAACTAGAATTAGAAAGCATATCCATGAATTATGGAGCAATAGAATTTTCAAAAAGAGCATTTACCATCGCTTCCTTTGCTGTCAGCCTCTCTTGGTGATCATATTTAAGCAGTTGGTCCACGAAGTCAACGACCTATGAAGGGAAGAAATGAAAAGGTAAGGAAAATGTTGAATTGGAACCTGTGAATCTAGTAGGTCACACCTCAAGAACAGATCAACAAAGTCTCCACAAAAATAACATTTGCACACCAAAGTCTCCACCAAAACTTGCCACCATACATCAACATTATTCCAAGTTGGCCGTCGGAAAATAACCAAGAATAGATGGTTGATTCACCTATAACATAACAGTATACCATTATTAAGTATATACTCAACCGTAAGCTAAAATAAGAGACCTAACCACACTCAACCGTATGAAATATATATACCTGAGAAAGTTGTGATGCCAATAATGGTGGAAATTGAGTCCCAGCCGCACTCAAACTATCAATAGAGCTAGCAATTGTTGGCACATCATTTATAGACTATAATAAGAAAATAAAATACATTCTTAGTTCGTTATAACATGAATTATTGCACATTAACATAAGTAAAATAAATACCAACTTGATGATTGATCCGATCATATTATACGTTGGCCATGCTGGAAATAGTTTCATCTACACCCTGGATTATACAAAAAAATTAGAATGATTTAAGTTGTTCAAATTTAACAACAAATATTACCAAATAAAGAAATATTTGAAAGCTAAGGAGTAGAAATCATTACCGTCATTGAAGCTTGGTTTGTTTTCCTCGCTGTTTTTCTTTTCCTTGAAAGCCTCTCTAAGCCACCTTTCAAACACTTACTTGAGATCGTCTTCTTCTTTGTTTTAATTCCTTTCACTCCACTACAATTCCCTTCATCATAATCAAATCCTCAGGATTGTTGGCTCACATTTGATTGTTGGACATTTGATTCATTAACTTGTAACTTATCATCCACCATCTTACACAAGTTTAACATAGCATCTTTAACAAGCATGTAAGTGCTATCCCTTTCAGCTGCCTTGGTAACCAATTGAACATTCAACCTACATAACTCTTTGTAACGCATGTTTTGAAGTACTTTCGGATCCAAACTAGCATTGTTGTTCATTGAATCATTAACTCCAAAATATCCAACTTTTGCTTTTCTTGTCCACCTTTTCAATACATAATCACTTGGAATTTTCATGATATTTTTCCATGTAAAATTTTCAAAATATGAGAACACAAAATTCCAACAAATTCATATTTTCTACAGCTACACACAATTTTGTCAGACATCTTATCAAGTGTAACTATATGATAGTTTCTCATTTTGTGAGGAGTAACTTTATATTTTGTAAATGTATCAACATCCTCAGAAATTTCTAGACTAGAATCATGTGATAAACACTACTCTTGTTGAAAACACTTATATGCCTCAGGAGTATAAATTTCACTAGCATGATTTAAAATCTCAATTGGAAACATTAAATATGGAACAGTTGTATTTGATTTGAAATCAGCTTTTAATTCCTCATATCGGCGATCATCAAGGAGTCTTTGGAAGTGATTGAACAAGTCTAAAAACTTGTGTTTATAAGTGACATACTTTTTCACAATACTATTCATACTCTCACTTCTTTAAGTTGTAGTCATATCCGCACAAAACATTTGCTGTCCATATACTAAAACCCATTTTTCCTTTATGTTGTACATGCGTCTCAACCAATCATTGTCTTCAAGTGCATACTTAGTCAACATCATATTCCATGCTGAAATAAAATCTTCCTCTTCATCAAAATCATATACACATGAGGCAAAATCTTTAGCAAACTCCCTAAACTGAGAAAAAACTCCACTCAAATGTATGACAACATTTTGATAAATGTGTCAAATGCACAAACGATGATGTGTTTCAGGCCATCTGGAAGCTAACGCCTTTGCCATTGCTGCATCTTGATCGGTAAGAATAGTAGTTGGTTTTTTATCACCCATAGGTCTAGTTAATGTATCAAATAACCATTCAAAAGTCAAACTAGTTTCATCATATAATAAAGCTGCACCAAAAAGAATGAATTGTTTATGATGATTAACACCTGCAAACAATGCAATTGGTCGAGCTTCATTGTTTTTTCTATAAGTTGTGTCAAAGCAAACAACTGTTGATGCAGTCTGGCCCTGATTGCTGTTTTGGTGTTGACAACGATTTTAGTTTAAGAGAATGATTATGATATGGAAAATCCTAATCTGGGAGGTTAGGTGGATTATGATTAAGTCCTGATCGAGGATTAGGCATGATATGGAAAACCCTAACCTGGGAGGTTAGGTGTGATGATTGTGATGATTGTGATGATTATGATTAAGTCCTAATCGAGGATTAGGCATGATGTTGGAAAATCCTAACCTGGGAGGTTAGGTGTGGAAAATCCTAGCTTGGAGGGCTAGGTGTTGAAAATCCTAACCTGGGAGGTTAGGTGTTGGAAAAGTCCTAATTCGGAAGAGTTGGGTGAAAAGTCCTAGCTTGGAGGGCTAGGTGAAAAGTCCTAACTTGGAGGGTTAGGTGTAAATTCCCATCCTGGAGAATTAGGTGAAAAAGTCCTGGCTTGGAGGGTCAGGTACCTAGCTTGGAGGGCTAGGTTGGATGATGTTCTAACTCGGAAGAGTTGGGTGAAAAGTCCTAGCTTGGAGGGCTAGGTGAAAAGTCCTAGCTTGGAGGGCTAGGTGAAAAGTCCTAACTTGGAGGGTTAGGTGCAAATTCCCAACTTGGAGAGTTAGATGGAAAAATCCTTAGCTTGGAGGGCTAAGGTGGATGAATCCCTAGCTTGGAGGGCTGGGTAGAGTCACTGGATCGGTCTGGTGACCGATCAGGGATTGTTGGCACGCTGCTCCTTAGTGGATCGGTCTGGTGACCGATCCAGCTATGTCTGATCGGACTGGTGACCGATCAGGGAGCGCACAGTGAGATTGGGAATCTACTGTGTGGCTCCTGATCGATCCGGAGACCAATCAGGGAGCAGGCTGCTTCCTTGCTGTCTTGCTCCTGATCGGTCTGGTGACCGATCAGGGAGCAAACAGTGAGTGAGTTCCCGTGCTGATCAGAGCCTTGGATCGGTCCGGTGACCGATCAGGAACCTTGGGTTTGATTAAAAAGTTACTGTTCATCTGCTTTGATCGGTCTGAGTGACCGATCAGGATCTAATCTGATCGGTCTGGTGACCGATCAGGATCAACCCTGATCGGTCTGGTGACCGATCAGGCGTGTATTGCTGTGAGAGCTGGGAATCCCAGCAGAGTAGTGGATCGGTCTGGTGATCGATCCACGCACCCTGGATCGGTCCGGTGACCGATCACTTTAATTCAAATTTCACTGTCAGACGTCGTCAGAGCGTCTGATCGTATCCGATTTGCTGATGTATGTGATATGCTTTGTGATCTTCTACTCTAATGCTCTGATTGAGTTTCAGGTGACAGGGGAGGATTCAAACACTCAAGGAGAAGTCAGAAAGTGCTTTCCTTGGAGCAGGTTTGTCCCTTTTCCCATCTCAGGTTGCAACGGCGAGCTGCGGACTGGAGCTAAGACTGGATCTCGACTGAGGAGCTCAGTGAGTCCAGAGATAGCTCAGTAGAGGCTGGCGTTGGCAGAGGAGTAGCTGGGAGCTACAGATATGGTGTCACCCGTCGCTTGGCGGAGAAACAAAAAGAACGCAAGAGTTGAGTTCAATAGAAGAGATTCAGTTTTTGAAAACCTGTGTGTTCTTGCGTTCTGCTGCGAGAAGCTTGCTGCTCTTGAGTTCTTCATCCATTCTAAGCAAGCTATTGAGAAGCATACATCATACTTGAGCGCTTGAAGGAGAAAACAAGAAGCTTGAAGTCCGACAGTGGGAAGACACGAAGCAGACGGGGTCTGCGTGAGATCGCCACTGGGTGGAGCTCGGGAAGCTGGCTGTGTTTAATCCTTGCTAAGTGTTTGAGTAAGATCTTTCTTGTTGTTGTTTCATTGTGCTCATTATATATCATTGTTTGAAACACACTGTGGAGAGGTTTCTCCACCGAGAAGGAGGTTGCTTCATATCCGGTGTTAACCGGGGCTTGATCTGCCGACGATCAAGGGATCGCCCACCTCAAGGGCACGCCAAGGAGTAGGGGCAAGTTATCCCCGAACCTTGTAAACTTTCCTTGTTAGCGATCTTGCTAGTTGTGTGTGCTTTGCAATCATTTATTTTCTGCATACTCTGTTTTTCCATTCTTTCCGCTGTGCTACTGATATTTGAGTTGCAGAAATCGTGATTAGTTTTCAAGGGGCAAGCGATTGTCTATATTCACCCCCCCCCTCTATAGCCATCTCGTTCCCAACAAGTGGTATCAGAGCAAGGTTCTCTGTTTACGGCTTAACAACCGAGAGTTCTCAACAAGATGGCTTTGAGAGAAGGTTTCTCCACCACCCGACCTCCATTCTTTGATGGCGCTGACTTCCAATATTGGAGATCAAAGATGGAATATTATTTGAAGATGGATATCCATACATGGTTCGCGGTGAAGGAAGGATTCATCCCTCCTAAGGATGATGAAGGCAAGGAACTCGAATCATCTCGGTGGACTGCCGAACAAACAAGGAAGAGTGAAGCCGACGCTAAGGCAGTTGTCACTCTACAATGTGGCATGAACAAAGACCAACTCATCAAGGTTGGTCCCTTCACGAGTGCAAAAGACTTGTGGAACAAACTCATAGAGCTCCATGAAGGCACCCGGGACTCAAGGATTGCAAAGAGGGATTTGTTCCTCAACCAACTTCAAAATCTCTCCATGAAGGAGAATGAGTCGGTAAGTGAGCTTCATAGCCGGTTCAAGGAAGTTCTCAATGGACTTCATTCAATTGATGAAAAGGTCGAAAATCGCGACCTTGTGAGGTATGTTTTGAAAGCATTTCCAAGGAATGCCTTGTGGTCATCCATGGTGGATGCCTACAAAGTATCCAAGGATTTATCTATTATAAAATTAGATGACCTATTTTGTGAGATGGAATTGCATCAAATGGCTAACAAAGGCCCCAATGAGAAGGGGATTGCCTTAGTTGCAGGGGACCGGATCAACAAAAAGAAGAAGGAGAAGAAGAAGGAGAAAGAGATCTCATCATCTTCATCCTCCTCCGAATCCGAGTCAAACTCAGAGGAAGAAGGCAGTGACTCCTCCTCATCCGAAATGGCGAACTTCGTGCGAAGGATGATGCGAAGAGATCGACGTTTCAAGAGGAGAGGTAATACTAGTGAATCCAAACTTGATAAGAATAATGCATCCTGTTTTGAGTGTGGTAGGAGAGGACACTTTAAGAATGAGTGTCCGAAGCTCAAGAAGAAGGAGGAAAAATCCAAAAGAAAAGAAGAGAATTCCAAGAGGAAGAAGAAGGCGTTGAAGGCCTCTTGGGATGAGTCATCTTCTAGTTCATCCGATGACGAGAAGGAGGAGAAGAGTACAAGGCAAGTGGCTCTCATGGCTCTTGGAGTGGAGAGCAGTGAAGAAACTTCAAGCTCCGCAAACACGGCTTCATCATCTTCGGATGATGAAGAGGTAACTTCTCCCGAGCTTGAAAAATGTTATAGAGCAATTGCATGTTTAACTAGTATGCTTAAGAAATCCAAAAATAAAGTTAAAGCATTGCAATTAGAGATTGCTCAATTGAAAGCTTCTAGGGATGATAACATTGATGACTTGCATGTTGAATTACTAGAAGATGAAATTAAACTTTTGAAACATGAGATTGTGAGCCTGAAATCCTCTAAGGTTGAGGAAATCAATGATATGCATGATAATGGGTTAGTAGAGGAGAACCAATCCTTGAAGAGTGAAGTTGAGAAGCTCAAG
The DNA here is from genome assembly GCA_024364735.1 of Boesenbergia rotunda. Classification (NCBI taxonomy): domain Eukaryota; kingdom Viridiplantae; phylum Streptophyta; class Magnoliopsida; order Zingiberales; family Zingiberaceae; genus Boesenbergia; species Boesenbergia rotunda. Next base: position 90,507 of record JAGFNQ010003022.1, on the reverse strand, counting down.
AATATGCTTGGGAAATTCTCAAATAGCTCTAAGACCTTAGATATGATATTAAATGCCCAAAGAGCGGTCTACAATAGGGCCGGTATTGGTTACCGCCCTAAGGAACCCTCTTTTGTATCTCTCATGTCTAGGATTGACATGAGACAACCTAGGACACCCAAGACTCAAAAGAAAGTTGTCAAGGCATGGGTGCCTAAGTCATGTTTAGTTGATGCATTTGGTCCCAAGGTTTGGGTACCTAAGACTTCTATTTTTCGGATTGTGTAGGTTGTGATTGAGGGGGAGCATCTATCAACTTGGTTCATTGATAGTGGATGCTCCAAACACATGACCGGGGATAGATCATTGTTTACCACATTTCACAAGAAGAGTAGAGGTAATGTATCATTTGGTAACAATGGTAGCCTTAAGGTCATAGGAATAGGAGACATTCAAATATCCGGATGTCTTAGAATCTCAAATGTCCTTCTAGTCAAGGGGATGAAATTTAATCTCCTAAGTGTCAGTCAATTGTGTGACATGGGTTACACAATTGATTTCCAACCAAGTTAATGTCTAGTTAGACCAAATGACACCTTGGACACGGTACTAGTAGGAGCAAGAGTAGACAATATTTATCAAGTTTCATTTAAAAGTGCTACTAATGTTCTTGCTAAGTGTTTCATGTCAAAACAAGAAGAGTCCACTCTTTGGCACCGGAGGCTAGCACATGTGAACATGAAGAACATCCGGAAGTTGGCCAACAAGGGACTAGTTCGAGGCTTACCGAGCATCAAGTATGGAAAAGATAAATTATGTGATGCGTGTCAAATGGGTAAGCAAGCAAAATCTGCACATAAAGGTAAAAACACTGTAAGTACTTCCAATGATTTAGATTTACTTCACATGGATCTATTTGATTGTAGCACTATCATATCATTGAATGGAAGTAGATACTGCTTTGTTATCATTGATGACTTCACTAGATATACTTGGACTTTCTTTTTAAAACATAAGGATCAAACCTTAGATATTTTCATTTCTTTTTGTAGAAGGGTTGAAAATGAGAAATCATCAACAATTAAGACAATAAGAAGTGATCATGGAGGTGAATTTCAAAACCAAAGGTTTCTAGAGTTTTGTCAAGATAAGGGTTATAGACATGAGTTTTCTACTCCTAGAACACCACAATAAAATGGTGTTGTAGAGAGGAAGAACCGTGCACTTCAAGAGGCTGCACGAAGCATGCTTAATGAGTACTCACTCCCGAATTACTTATGGGCTGAAGCTGTTAATACAGCTTGCTATGTGCAAAACCGAGTTCTCATCCATAGGTTTTTAGAAAAGACTCCCCATGAACTTTGGTTTGGGAAACCACCTACGGTTAAACATCTTAGGGTGTTTGGTTGTAAGGTGTTCATCCTAAACACCAAGGATCACCTTGGAAAGTTCACGGCAAAAGCTGATGAAGGGATATTAGTCGGGTACTCCCTCGTTAGTAAAGCTTACCGAGTCTACAACAAGAGAACTAAACTAGTTGAGGAGTCTTCTGATGTGGTTTTTGAGGAAGTTCCAAAACCAATTGACCAGTCAGATAATGTAGAAGGAGTTCAGATCGAACTAAGGAGACTTAGTTTGAATGAAAATCCGAGTATTGTTGATGGTGATGAGTCTGATGATGATGAGCCTAGACAACTCATTGATCAGCCTGATCCTGAGGCTGAACTTGTGTCTAGTGAACTCGTTCAAGAAGCACCACCAACACCAAGACAAACGAGATTAGCCTCTAGTCATCCCCAAGATCAAATCGTTGGAGACATTCATCAAGAGGTTAGGACTAGATCATTCTTCAGGAATGAGGCTAATGAAGTTGCTCTAATTTCCGAAATTGAACCTAGAAAAATTGATGAAGCATTAAATGATCCCGATTGGATTATCGCAATGCAAGATGAACTAGGACAGTTCGAGAGGAGTCAGGTTTGGGACTTAGTCCCTAGACCCAAGAAGACCACTATTATTGGAACTAAATGGGTCTTCAAGAACAAATTAAACCACAAGGGAGAAATCATTAGAAACAAGGCACGCTTGGTAGCCAAGGGCTACAGTCAAGTTGAAGGTCTTGATTATGATGAGACTTATACTCCCGTGGCACGATTAGAGTCCATCCGATTGATGCTTGCATTTGCAGCACATCGAGGCTTCAAACTATTTCAAATGGACGTCAAATCGGCATTCCTAAATGGTTTAATTAGGGAAGAAGTCTATGTCGAACAACCTCCAGGGTTTGAGAGTACCGAACATCCAAACCATGTGTACAAGCTCAAGAAGGCACTCTATGGTCTTAAACAAGCACCCCGGGCTTGGTATGAGCGGTTGTCGACATTCTTGATTGAAAAAGGTTTCATTAGAGGTCAAATAGACCCTACACTATTTCTACGAAGAGATGGTGACAATATATTTGTAGCCCAAGTATATGTCGATGACATAATTTGTGGCTCAAACAACAAGGGCTATTTACGTGAATTTATCGGACACATGGAGAGTGAGTTTAAAATGAGTCTAGTGGGGGAGTTGACTTTCTTCCTCGGACTTGAAATCAAGCAAACTCGCGATGGTATCCATGTGCACCAATCAAAGTACACACATGAAATGCTTCGAAAATTCAATATGAGTGATTCAAAAGAGGTAACCACTCCCATGGCTACAAACACAAGATTGGACAATGATGAGAGTGGTAAACCCGTTGATCTAACTCAGTATCGAAGCATGATAGGTAGCTTGCTATACCTCACAGCTAGTCGACCAGATATACTATTTGCTGTAGGTATGTGCGCTAGGTATCAAGTCTGTGCCAAGGAATCTCACCTAATAGCTGTTAAGCGAATTTTGAGATATCTCTAGGGCACAATTGGTGTAGGTCTTTGGTATCCCCGTACCGAATCTTTTGATTTGATGGGCTATACAGATTCCGACTACGCTGGATGTAAGTTGGACCGGAAAAGCACGAGTGGGGGCTGCCAATTCCTAGGATCGTCTCTAGTAAGTTGGTCGAGTCGGAAGCAACATTGTGTTGCTCTTTCCACTACCGAGGCAGAATATATCGCCATGGGAGAGTGTATATCACAATTGTTGTGGATGATCCATACCTTAGAGGACTATGGATTGGGTTATAAGGGTGTGCAAGTGTTATGTGATAACATTAGCACAATTAACTTAACCAAGAATCCGGTCCATCACTCTAGGACAAAACATATTGAAGTAAGACATCACTTCATTAGGGATCATGGAGCTAGGGGGAACATCATACTCTCACATGTAGAGTCAAAGTCAAACCTAGCTGACATTTTCACTAAACCGCTTCCCGAGAGTGAATTTAGTTTCCTTAGACGGGAATTGGGAATGTGTCGCGCTTCATGATGTTCAAATTGTGGTCAAAACCCTTCATGATTATTTCAAGTTGTCAGGAAACAATTGGGTAACTTTGGGAACATCTCACACAAACTATAAGGGTTACCAAAATGTTTTTGTTTGCTAGATATGGGGTGAGATGCTAGGTTCAACTTAATTTCTCGAAATGTCATTGCATCAATTGAGAAATTAAGTTGACGAGATAATAATCACGGTGGTGACCAAGTATGGGGAAAACCATTGCATAACACATGTGTATATGGCTCCATGATCATACTTGGACATTCCAATCAAGGCAACTTGATTGGACACTTGAAGTTGGAATAAATAAAAAAAATTGTTTGAAGTTGCTTGATTGATTGATGGTTGAGTTTGACTTCATTAAGATGGGTCAAAGTGTTTGATGAACCTATAAGGACTTTAGATTCTTGTTCAAGAATCAATTTTAGCCATAAAGACCTGTCCAAGTTAGACAAAATCCATCAAAGATCGTTTGGAAATTTCAGAAATTCTGAAACTGAATATTCCAGGTCGTATCAGGAACCCTGATCGGTCACCGGACCGATCAGGAATAGGACTGATCGGTCTCCAAACCGATCTGGAACCCTGTGGGGATCGGTCCACAGACCGATCAGGGAGCTCAGAGGTTTCTCTTCGGACCCTACTGATCAAATCCTGATCGGTCACCCGACCGATCAGGAGAGCGTCTGATCGGTCATCAGACCGATCAGGACCACGCCAGTCCGATCAGGATCGCATCTGATCGGTTTGGACGCGATCTGATCGAACGGTGATCCGATCAACCACATTAAATTTTGGTTGGTGGACCGATCCACCAACCGATTAACTCTCCAAGTCAGCGTTTTCCCGAACCCTAGCGCCGAAACCACCCTGTCTGTGCAACCTTGAGTGAGCGAGAGAAGTCTCTGCGTCCTCCTTCACGCTCGCGCGATCTCCTCTGCGGGCGATTTTCTCCAGCTTGAAGGCTCTTCCTTCACGCGCGTTCTCTCTGTCGAAGTCTTCTAAACGAGTATCAATGGCACCAAAGTAAGTGTTTGGCTCCATTTCCCGTTTCCAAGAGATCATGAAATATATATTTGTGAAGCTAATCGTATTTTTGTTCTTGTTCTTGCTGTGATCTCTCGTTCCGTGTGTCTGTGCCGTGACCTATTTTTGCCGTGACCCTCTTCCTCATCTTATGACCAAAAATTTCTTATCTATCTTTTGATTGGGTCTCATCCTATGATCAACTCTTGTATGATTCACTCTATGTGTCATGATCAACTCAAATCTCCTTAGAAAATCATCTAAGGGAAAGGAGGTAGCGGAGGGTAGTTCAAGGGGAAGACTTCCTCATCTCTACCTTCAAGGCCTCCATCACCCCGCATCCTAGATTTCCGAATTCTCTATGCTCTAGACTTTCATTGGCACAATTCAACTAATACCATGTCAATCATGACCGAACTTCTTTATGAACATGCCTACATAAAAGGATCATTGTACTATCTTCAAACATTCTTTCTTGAAGGACCGATCAATCTTGATTGTTTCTGAATTCTACAACAATCTGGCAGTGGAGAGGGCACGGGGTGGGACCCGTGTCCGGGTATCGATCTCGATTTCCCTATCATTTTCACTAGTTTTTGGGTGTCGCACTCAAGAATGATTCTCCTTTATCCTTTTCCTCCTATCCCTTCCTGCTCCTTTCATGGAATGACTCCGATTCCATCTATGAACTTTCTAGGTCATCCCAGGCCAGAGGTTTGGTGGCGACCTGCTTTCCCACTTTCCTGCTCTTCACTTTCCCCGATTATATTTTATTTAAAATTATCCAAATTGTCTTCTCCAACTACGTCAAACATCTTGATAGATCCACCATTCCACTGTTGATGCTCTATGGGATGCATCAGCAGCTAGATTTTGACCCAGTGGCTTCAGTCTATTTTTCTATCATCGCCCACAGTATGCCGGTATCCCAGTCAGTCTATATGCCATTCGGTCACATCATCACTGCTTGGCTGGAATCGGTAGGCATCGACATTTCGCAGGGTCACATTGTGCCTATGGTACGACAGCATTGTCGTCTGGATAGACGCATGCTGGCTCAGTCTGGCTTGGTTGTGGGATCACGGGGGCTGCAGTGGAAGGATCGGAGACCCATGAGAGAGTTACCAAGAGCGGCCCTTGGCACAGAGCATTCTACTGATGATTACGATGAGCAGGCTCCTGACCTGTGCTGGCAGGTTGCGGAGATAGAGCGGATGCTGCGGCACGAATTACATGTTTCCGAGCTCTGGCACCAGGAAGTCAGCTCTGAGTTTCAGTCCTTCGATCGGCGTCTAGATGCTCTAGCATCTGAGGTCTCTGAGATGAGCTCGTTCCAGGACCGATGGTATGAAGAGTGGTATCATCACACGTTTCCTGATGGTGTATCCCCCAGTGGTCCTTCACCTGGGGATATCATATGTATTGATGATTCTGATGACGATGTTGCTGTTGAGTGACGTTGTATGACTTTTGGCTATATGCCTTCTGACTTTGTTGTTGTGACCTTGAGTCACACATATTTTACTACTTGCTTGGATGTTTTCATGTCTTGACCCATATATTTTATCTGCCATGCTTACTCTGCTATTGTTGATGTCATGCTGTTTGTATATCTATTATGTGCATGATTATTCGATTGCCATATTTATGCTTACATTGCCATGTCTAGTTGATCCTTATGGATATTATGGCCTGCTTTGGGAGTCTATATTTCATACTCATATGATACATGTGACTGCTTTGTCTTACCTTAATCTTTTCATATGTGTTCGTATGATTAATCCACAAATTATCACATTTTTGAGTTGGGACCCTCTAGGTTTGAGGGGGAGTTTATCTTAACAGTCCCTCTTACCCCTTTTCGGTGTTCGACAAAGGGGGAGAGAGTGTGATTGGTTAAGTTCAGAATGACCATGTTGTAGGGGGAGGATCTGGATTCCCCTATGATTCATAATGTTGGAAAATTGATTGAGAATCCCTAAACTTAAAATCGGGTTGTCAAACAACAAAAAGGGGGAGATTGTTGATGCAGTCTGGCCCTGATTGCTGTTTTGGTGTTGACAACGATTTTAGTTTAAGAGAATGATTATGATATGGAAAATCCTAATCTGGGAGGTTAGGTGGATTATGATTAAGTCCTGATCGAGGATTAGGCATGATATGGAAAACCCTAACCTGGGAGGTTAGGTGTGATGATTGTGATGATTATGATTAAGTCCTAATCGAGGATTAGGCATGATGTTGGAAAATCCTAACCTGGGAGGTTAGGTGTGGAAAATCCTAGCTTGGAGGGCTAGGTGTTGAAAATCCTAACCTGGGAGGTTAGGTGTTGGAAAAGTCCTAATTCGGAAGGGTTGGGTGAAAAGTCCTAGCTTGGAGGGCTAGGTGAAAAGTCCTAACTTGGAGGGTTAGGTGCAAATTCCCATCCTGGAGAATTAGGTGAAAAAGTCCTGGCTTGGAGGGTCAGGTACCTAGCTTGGAGGGCTAGGTTGGATGATGTTCTAACTCGGAAGAGTTGGGTGAAAAGTCCTAGCTTGGAGGGCTAGGTGAAAAGTCCTAGCTTGGAGGGCTAGGTGAAAAGTCCTAACTTGGAGGGTTAGGTGCAAATTCCCAACTTGGAGAGTTAGATGGAAAAATCCTTAGCTTGGAGGGCTAAGGTGGATGAATCCCTAGCTTGGAGGGCTGGGTAGAGTCACTGGATCGGTCTGGTGACCGATCAGGGACTGTTGGCACGCTGCTCCTTAGTGGATCGGTCTGGTGACCGATCCAGCTATGTCTGATCGGACTGGTGACCGATCAGGGAGCGCACAGTGAGATTGGGAATCTACTGTGTGGCTCCTGATCGATCCGGAGACCGATCAGGGAGCAGGCTGCTTCCTTGCTGTCTTGCTCCTGATCGGTCTGGTGACCGATCAGGGAGCAAACAGTGAGTGAGTTCCCGTGCTGATCAGAGCCTTGGATCGGTCCGGTGACCGATCAGGAACCTTGGGTTTGATTAAAAAGTTACTGTTCATCTGCTTTGATCGGTCTGAGTGACCGATCAGGATCCAATCTGATCGGTCTGGTGACCGATCAGGATCAACCCTGATCGGTCTGGTGACCGATCAGGCGTGTATTGCTGTGAGAGCTGGGAATCCCAGCAGAGCAGTGGATCGGTCTGGTGATCGATCCACGCACCCTGGATCGGTCCGGTGACCGATCACTTTAATTCAAATTTCACTGTCAGACGTCGTCAGAGCGTCTGATCGTATCCGATTTGCTGATGTATGTGATATGCTTTGTGATCTTCTGCTCTAATGCTCTGATTGAGTTTCAGGTGACAGGGGAGGATTCAAACACTCAAGGAGAAGTCAGAAAGTGCTTTCCTTGGAGCAGGTTTGTCCCTTTTCCCATCTCAGGTTGCAACGGCGAGCTGCGGACTGGAGCTAAGACTGGAGCTCGACTGAGGAGCTCAGTGAGTCCAGAGATAGCTCAGTAGAGGCTGGCGTTGGCAGAGGAGTAGCTGGGAGCTACAGAGATGGTGTCACCCGTCGCTTGGCGGAGAAACAAAAAGAACGCGAGAGTTGAGTTCAAAAAGAGATTCAGTTTTTGAAAACCTGTGTGTTCTTGCGTTCTGCTGCGAGAAGCTTGCTGCTCTTGAGTTCTTCATCCATTCTAAGCAAGCTATTGAGAAGCATACATCATACTTGAGCGCTTGAAGGAGAAAACAAGAAGCTTGGAGTCCGACAGTGGGAAGACACGAAGCAGACGGGGTCTGCGTGAGATCGCCACTGGGTGGAGCTCGGGAAGCTGGCTGTGTTTAATCCTTGCTAAGTGTTTGAGTAAGATCTTTCTTGTTGTTGTTTCATTGTGCTCATTATATATCATTGTTTGAAACACACTGTGGAGAGGTTTCTCCACCGAGAAGGAGGTTGCTTCATATCCGGTGTTAACCGGGGCTTGATCTGCCGACGATCAAGGGATCGCCCACCTCAAGGGCACGCCAAGGAGTAGGGGCAAGTTATCCCCGAACCTTGTAAACCTTCCTTGTTAGCGATCTTGCTAGTTGTGTGTGCTTTGCAATCATTTGTTTTCTGCATACTCTGTTTTTCCATTCTTTCCGCTGTGCTACTGATATTTGAGTTGCAGAAATCGTGATTAGTTTTCAAGGGGCAAGCGATTGTCTATATTCACCCCCCCTCTATAGCC
>JAGFNQ010003022.1:32397-78429 GCA_024364735.1 Boesenbergia rotunda | reverse complement strand
TTGACCGATCAATGATCAGGGATCGGTCACCAAACCGATCCTAAACTTCTTCAGGGTTTAGCTTCAAGAGTCCAGCCACAGCCTGATCTCTCAACTAAAACCCCCTGATCGGTCACTTGACTGATCAGGTTAGATCCTGATCGGTCAAGGTGATCGATCAGGTCACTTCCTGACCGATCAGGAACAATCATGATCGGTCTAGGATGGCCCTGATCGGTCAGCTTGACCGATCATGGTTTATACCTAAACCTTCTGTTCTCTTTTTGATCATTCACCAGAACGATCAGAAACCACACAGAAGGTTTCTATTCTCTTTCTGATCGTTCTCCAGACCAATCAGACTCCCTGGATCAGTCATCAGACCGATCCACAACCGCAGGAGTTAGTGCCAACTCCCTGATTAGACTCCAAACCGATCCACAACCGCAGGGTTAGTGCCAACTCCCTGATCGGACCACAGACCGATCCAGCTCCGACCATTTCGACCCTAAGTCCAAAGAACAGACTCCCTATCGTTCTCTGACTCATTCTGGTCTCGGAGAATGAGCTCACGTGCCCTCTCCGACTAGTACACTTAATTCTCAGTCCCCCGGACTAAGACTTCGTGCCCAGCTTCACTCATCGGGAGTTTGTTCAACCTAGCTTCCCTCGCTAGGACCTGGCTTCACTCACCGGGGTTTCCTTCACCTAGCTTCCCTCGCTAGGACCTGTCTTCACTCACCGGGGTTTCCTTTCACCTAGCTTCACTCACTAAGACCCGATTTCACTCACCGGGGTTTCCGTCACCCGGCTTCACTCACCAGGACCCGACATCACTCACCGGGGTTTCTGTCACCCGGCTTCACTCACTAGGACCCGACTTCACTCACCGGGATTTCCATCACCTGGCTTCACCCACCAGGATTCGTGCCCAGTCCCCGACTAGGACTTAAGACGAACTTAACTTACTCACCTAAACTTAAATCAGTGTCAACACCAAAACAATAATCAGGTCAGACTGCATCAACAAATGTAACCCCCTTACCAGAGGGGTTGGACCACCTTTTATACCGATGTCCGTAGACTAGGCTTGTGTCCTCGATCTATGCCACGTCTCCGTGACTTGCACAACGTTGTCCCCCCCTCTTTCGGCGGTTACAGGCTAGCCATTGAAACGGTCGGCGCCGTTATCCTGCTTCAGCCTGTGATGCTAATTAAGGGTCATAATGACTCCGTGTGACGGGGAACCTTATCTGCAGACAGGTCGGGGGGGGGGGTCAGTACTCAAGTCGGCCGTTACTGGGGCTTCGCCTCCCGAGCTGATCTTTGGGTCCTTCGGCTCAGGCGAGCGCAGATGCGGTGCCTCCCGAGGTGCTCTCGGGGCCCAATCCCTCGGAGTGAGCCTGAGGGGATCTTCTGGCTGACCTTTCCAGGCGGATCTCTCGAGGGAGGTCCCATGGCCCGAGCAGGAGAGTCTTTCCAATTCGAAGTGTCACGTCCTGCAGCTTCTTCATCCCACGTGCTCGCCCCGGGCTTATTCAACCCTATCACTTAGTATTAATAAAAGTATTAGAATTAATTTAAAAAATTATAGCATTAATATCATGGATTAAAGAATTAATATTTAATATTATCATGTAATCCATTACAAGCTAATTTGTCATGTAATACATTTAATTTATTATGTAAATAATCTATCTTAACAGGAAGATCATAAGAATTATCTAACTTAACAGACGAATTATCTAATTTTGCAGGACTTTGAAAAATAACTTTACAAAAATTAATTTTCCATACCTTCATTACCTTTGTGGTATTTTCTAGCATTATGGATTGAGCCATTTTCCAGTTTAGGCACTGGTTCTTGTAATTCCCTAGCATTTGGCACTTAAAACACTGGATGTGACTCTTGTCCCTCCGGAATCCTGGCGCCGATTCCTTTGTTGTTGTCGGTGATGAAGTACGAATCTTACGAGTAGGACACTGGTTTTTATAGTGTACTCTCTCCCTGCACTTAAAACAAATTATGTGGAATTTAAAAATTGACATAATTAAAATTTTACCTTTATTCACCCTTGCTCCCCCTCAATTCTTATCCTTGTTGCTCCTACGGCAGTTAGTCCGATTAGAGACACTTGCTCTGATACCAATTGTGGGATCAGTGTCGTCAATAGAGGGGAGGGGGCGAATATCGACTCGAACATTCTCGTCAGAACTTTGACGTTCAATCGTCTTTCTATCAAAGTTAGTCAGCAGCGGAATATAAAATAAAATAAAATAAAGCAAACAGTAGATGTTGGTGCAAGTTGCATCAGTGATGACCTCCTCTAAATGTTTCAATATTTGATAATATACTTAAGTCAGTGATACATTGAACAAGGGAAGGGTGAGTGAAGAAAACTGGACCAAGGTGAACCAAAGTCCTAGTTAACCTAGGCACGAAGTCCTGGTTGGAAGAATTGGGCACTAAGTCCTGGCCAAGGGTTGGGCACTGAAGACCTGGTTCGAGGAATTGGGCACGAAGACCTAGTCGAGGGTTGGACACCGAAGTCCTGGACTTAGGGTTTGGGCACGATGTCTTGGTCCGAGGGATTGAGCAACTTAGCTGAGCGATGACTAAGGACAGAAGTAGAGACGGGTCGAGGGTCGGACATCTTGAGATCCGAGAGTATCTAAGGCTAAGCTAAAGTCCACCCGAATGGACTGGGTGGCAACCGTCTCCTGAAAGGAGTAGGTGAAAGGCGCGTTCCCGGGGGTTTCATGAAAATCCGAAGTCAGAACCAACTCATTAAGGCTAAGATTGTATGTGTATTTGCCTTGTATTCATGTATCTTGCAGGTACCTAAAAGTGGAGACAATGCAGGCAAAAGGCTTGAAAAAGGAGGCCTTAGGCGCCCCCATCAATGGGGGCACCCCAATGGAATCAGGCGCCCCCATCAACAGGGGCACCTCAGTCAAAGAATCAAAACAGTTTCAGCGAAGGAAGGCAGAACAGGCTTCCATTCAGGAGCCCCGGACCATACGGGCACCCCCATCAGCTCAGGCGCCCCTGTGAAGATGGATAAGTGCTGACTGAGCCTACGGATAAGAGATCGCATAGGAAAGGCCACGTGTAGGCGCCCCCATCAACGCAGGCGCCCCCATGGGTGCTATAAAAGGGGCTTCGACCCCAAGGCTCAAGACAATGACTTCCAAACATGATTCCAAGCTTCCAAAGTGACGACAAAGTACTAACGACGAAGCTCTACGATCGGGAGGCTCCAGGAGGAAGTGTGCGGCACTTCGGAGGTCCAGATCCGCTGAGCTTCAATTCTGTTTGTTCGGTTTGACTTTATATTGTTGGTTCGACGAAAACGATAGAGGGGGGGGGGTGAATATCGTTAAACACTTTTCGGATTAAAAAGAGCAGATACGCAGCAGAAAGAAATTAAATGCACAAGAACACAAGTCTATTTTTTACTTGATTCGGAGTCGCGATCGGCTCCTACTCTAAGGCCCACGGTCCTTGATCGTTTACCTTGGGCAATACTATAATTGCGCAAAAAGATTTATAAGTTACGTACAAGAGTATTTTAGGAAATTGAAATTGCTACACTTTTCGTTACCGACGCCCGATGTGGATCGTATTTCGGAGAAGAGGGTCGTCGTCGGCGCTGGGATCTCGAAGTCGGAGTTTGCCGGGGCATAGCGCTTGAACGAAAAGCTTTGGAGCGTTGAGAAAAAATGATGTTGAAGCCTTGGGGTCGAGCACCCTTTTATAGTGCTCCTAGGGGCGCCTGATTCGTTGGGGGCGCCTGACACGTGCCTTCACCTGCGAGAAACTCAATCCGCAGCTCGGTCAACGCTTATCCCCTCCGATTCGGCCCCTGGTCTGACTGGGGCGCTTGGGACCTCTCGGGCGCCTAGGTTGACCTGGTCCAGTGGTTTCGTGGCAGATTTGCTTCGATGGCTGCTTTGGCTTTGACCTTGGGCGCTCGGGACCTCCCGGGCGCCTAGCCCAGTGCAGTTCGAAACGATCTTGCTTCCTTGCTGTTTTGGCCTTTTACCTTGGGCGCCCGGGACCTCCCAGGCGCCTAGCCCAATTGCATGCCCCTTCCTCTGGGGCGTTCTGAGCTGCAAAAACACAATCCTTCAGTCCCTACAACCAAGGTTAGTTCCAAAACAAACTAAGCAAGAGTGTTAGTCATTATTTACAACCGTAGCTGTCTTGGTTCTGACTTCGGGTCTCCCAAATAGAACCCTAGGTCAAACCGACGCCTACTGTTCCCTTGACGGGGAACGTGTCCTCACCTACTCCTCTCAGGAGAGTTTACCTTTTGCCAACCGGCTCCTCCAGTTGGACTTTTGCCCAATCTACCTAACCAGGTCTTCGCGCCCAGTCCATGACCAGGACTTAGTGCCCAATTCCTCAAACCAGGTCTTCGGTGCCCAACCCTCGGCTAGGTCTTAGTGCCCAATTCCTCGAACCAGGTCTTCGGTGCCCAGCCCTTGGCTAGGTCGTAGTGCCCAGTCCACGACCAGGACTTATTGCCCAACCTTATGTCAGGACTTAGTTGCCTAGTGTTCCTAGGACTTTTCCTGCACACTTGAGTAACATTATTAGATCACAAATAATACTTAACTTTGAATCTTTTGCCAATATCAAAACAAGGTTCGATATGGTGCTTCCTGCACCAACATATATTTCTGCAGTTAAATTTATCTATCTTTCTGTTTGTAATTCTTGCACTGTAAGACGGGCTTCTCCGCCTCCGGAAAGTCCGAAAAGGAGACCATTAGTGGACGGGCATTCCCGTGCTTAGGCCTTGGATGTACTGACCCTGGGGGGTCGGGAACCAAGTAAAATCCCACGTGCAATCTGTTGTGGTTTTGTCTTTTATTTTACTGTTTAATATTCCGCTGCTACTAACACTCTGTTTAAGTACGAACCGAAAAGCTTACGATTTACCGCGAAGATTTTTAAAGGTCGATATTCACCCCCTCTATCGACGGCACTGGTCCTACAATTGGTATCATAGCCAGACCGCTCTTCACCGGACTAACCGTCGACGAAGCAAAGATGCCAGGAGTGGGAGTGATGCCCGGTAACTAGGTGTCACAAATATGGGTCTCAAAATTTAGATGTGTGAAAAGCTGGAAACCCTTTTTGCAATCAAAGAATAAAAGCGTAGTAAAGGGGCCACAGGTCGTATTTTTCCTAGGGCTAGTTGAAAGTGTTTGATTCGAGCTCGAGTTTATGTGTCGTTGATATTTTTGGGTTTCAAATAAAATCTGAGTTTGTATTCAATTGGACATGAAATTGCAAGGAAAATTAAGGAAACTTAACTTATGACTATACAAAGTGATGGCATTTAATGATTCAACCAATTGACCACTTAATCAATTCATGCACTTAACCAATTTTTGGAAAACGAATCTGATTCAAAGGCAAAACAAATGCTAAGTAATGAAGCAGCAAAATCAAACTCAAGATAGACCAAATGCAAGCAATCTAAAACCAAACCAATACAAAAACCGTGCCAAGATTTCACTTGATACAAAATGCAAGCAACTAAAAACTCATATGCAGATTTGGGGATTTAAATTCAGAATCTAACTGGATGCAAAACAAACTAATTTCGATCACATTAGCACTCTAAAAGGTGGGTTAACTTCATCTAAATTGGAACTCAAAACAACCAAGTGCGCATCAAGCTAACCACTAATCAGAAATAAGTTTTCAATTGACACAAACTTGCAGAAATAAATTGATCATGACATGCAGGATAGAGAAGCTAAGTGCCGAAATCTGATACTACTTACAGAAGGGATACTACAATTCAGGCACGTTGCAGAAATTTGAAGGAAGAAGTGCAACCACTGATTGGAATGCAGAATTCCCAATCAAACTAATGCAGAAATTGACTGCAGAGTTTCTCAGATGATTTCAGAAACTTGAAGACGGAATTGCAGATTCATATCAACTGCAGAACATACAACCAACAGAGATCGATGCATGAATTTACTTCAGCAAAGATTCAAAGAATTACTAACTCTGATACAAAATTCAGTTACTTGATACAAACTCAGCACATCCAAACTGAAACAATTGCAGAAATGTCATTGAAACTAAAGCAAACTGATTAGCAGAGTAGGGAAAGCAAATGCAAAACTCTAAATCAATTGCTATGCAAATTGAAACAATATGCAAAGTGATTTCAAAAGATAAAAACTAAGCTCACTTAATACAAAAGTCAGGACATCAAGAACAGAACTGAAACGCAGAAGGAGAAAAATTGGCACGCAAGTGCCGAATTGATACGCAAGTGCCGAAATGTAAAACTAATTGAAATTAAATCTACTTGTTCGCTAAACACACCCCCTAACTATTTAACTAGAAGAATTGAACCCTAATTAGGCAGAGACTAATCAGAAATGAAAACTAGCAGCTAATACAGAAAATTCAGAAATGAAATTGCGTGCAGGAATGAAATTTACAACTAAAAACAGAAATTAACTAAGAAGACTAAGCCTCAATCTCTCATCTTAACTCAAGAAATCCTTGCTGTCACTCAAGGATGAGCCTCCAATTGAGAAAGAGACAATCCATACAAGAAAACTAATCAGCTAATACAATGTTCAGAAATGAAATGGCACGCTGCAGGAATGAAAATTACAACTAAAAACAGAAGAAATTGCTACGGAAACTAAGCCCCAATCACTCCATTAGCTCAAGATCTCCTTGTTCGTCACACAAGGGTGAGCCTTGAACCCCTAAGCTCAACAAACCAATGGGAAACTGAATCTGCGATTGAGTCCAGCTCACACTCTGCTCATCTAAAATTCCCATTCGACTTCTTCAATCCAGCTGCTTCCAAATGCGATGGTGATTCGGGGATGGTTAGAGCACTCTAGGGAACCCCTCCAGATAGCTCCGGTGGATGGAAATGGAGCGCAACTGAGATCGAAGGCAGCAAATGGCAAAACCGAAGAAACCCTCTCTCGGCTCTGTTTCTTGGGCAATTGAGAGCTGGAAACTTCACTAAAACCTTCTCCCGATGATCCAGATCTTGTTCTAACCAAAGAATTGAGGGGTTGGGCCCACGGATTGAAGAAAAACTGAAGAACAAATGAAGAACAAATGAAGAAAACGAAGGCTTGCGGCGAAGACACGATGCTCGGGGTAGCTCGGATCCTCCAGATTTGCAACGGATGGTCCAGATCAACCTAATCTTTGAATGGACAGTCTAGAACCCTCTGAGCTCGATCCAACAGTCGAATGATCTCTGATTTGGATGAAACCTTCAGATCTTGATCAGAGTGCTTGATTAACCCTAACCCTAGCTCGAATTGCCTTAGATGGTCCCAGATGGCTCAGATCTAGCCATTTTTGAATCGGACGGCCCAGATTAACCTGAAACGTGATCACTCGATCCGGGTCCACTTCCGACTCAAGTTTGACCCAGTATACCCTAGGTCCATGGTTCTTTCATGCCTACAAAAATAAGTAAACAATTTAGTGGCAAAATCATTCCAAATATGTAAAGATTTGTAATTAAGTCTAAAATAAAAGTAAGTTCTAAAACCTAGGGTAATTTCACAATTAAGCAAGAAAGACATGGGTCAAACATGGATTTTGGCAACTAAAATGATCAATAAAATGGTACTTATCAGGGAGCCCAGGGGTGAATCAGGTACATTTTATTTTTAAAATGTCAAATTTTAAATTCTATATTATATGCTTCACGTGCAGGGAGAGAGGACACTATAAAAATCAGTGCCCTACTCGTAAGACTCGTTCTTCACCGGCGACAAAAGACGTACCAACACCTGGAGGCCGGAGGAATAAAGATCACATCAAATGCTTCAAGTGCGAAAAATACAGACACTACAAGAATAAATGCCCGACATAAAGAGAAGAGTTTTTTATTACCAACCCTCTTTGACATATTTAATTATAATACGGACACTACAAGAATAAATGTTCGGTATAAGGAGAATAAATGTCCGTATTTTGTTTATTTTGCCAGACACTACTTAGAAATTTTTTGCTTTACTAAAAAAAACAAAAAAAATTCTTTTCTCTCTTTCTTTCTCTCCCCCTTAATGTGAAACTCTTCTCCTTATGTTTTAGACCATTTCCAAATGCAAAACTGAAACATTGCACAAAGCTCCCTCATGATTTGAATATTTTCCCTTTGAAGCTTTTCGAAAGAATACTTGAAAAGAGTTCTAAACATACTCATAAGTTCAGTTTGAAATGATATTTTGAAACAAAGTTTTCTGGGTATTACAAAGGTGAGAGCTTCTAAGATAATCTTTCTTTGAAAAGAGGGAAGAAGTTTAAGGAAGAATTTAATTTTCAATTTTTCTACTCTCCCCCTTGGCCATATATCAATAAAGAAATTTTTGAAAAATATATTTTGAAAGAAATTTAAAATTTATGTATCAGAGCATATGAGCCTTGAAAAAATATAAAAATTTGAGCGAAATAATGTCAAGAATTATGATAATTTCTAAGTAACAAAATTTTGAAAGTATGAAGAATTGATGCTCAGAAACAGAAATATTATAAGTACTTTTGAACAATATTATGCCCCTTTTTTTTTAAAAAAAAATATTAGTACTATTGAGAAATATTATACATTTTAAAAAAATACTAGTACTTTTGAAATATTGTTTTTAAAACATAATATTTTGCTTGACTTGGTTTCTTTTCCAGTCTGACACAATCCTAAGACGCCTTGTTAACTACAAAGGCATTTCCCTAAGTGTCCTGGAAATTCTCCAAACTCAAGAAAATAGTATTTCAAAAGGTATTTCAAAAATGATTTTATAAGCCACAAAAACATTTAAAATAATAATATTTTGAAGGACAAATTACTTATGTTTTCGACAAAATGTTGAAAATATAGTGTATGAAAACATATTATTTTGAAATGTTCAATAACTCTTTTAATTTGACCTCCCCCTAAATTTGACCCAGTCCTAGGAAGCTTGTTGACCACAAGTACTCTTCCTCTAAATCTTTATGATTTGGTACAAATCATAAGAATTATCTACCAATTCCAAAAACTAATTGCTAGAAATATTTTCGAAAAATAATAGTCATAAAGTTTTCTTTTTAGACTCCTCCTAAATTTGACACATCCTATGAGTCCTTGTAGATCATGAAGAAGACTTCCTCTGTGTCTTTAGGGTTTATCAAAATTTAAAAGAACACTTTTGAACAACCTTCTGAGTATGATAACTTTCAAGGAGATAAATTTTTGAAGACACAACTTGGAATGATAGCACAGTTTTCGAAAAATATTTTGAAATGATGATAATTTTTCAAAGAGATAGTAATTTATGAAGGTTTTTGAATCAATTTTTGAACACCTTATTTTGAGATGATAATAAGTTTTAGAGCATAAGGTTTTTGAAAAATCTAAATTTTTCGAAAAATATTAAAAAAACTCCCCTTGTATTCGACACGTCTGACTTTATCTAAGTGCCATAAGGGACTTTAGTATTGACCAGGTTTTGACTATGTTGAATTAGTTTTACCAATCAATAATTGACCCAATCAAGTCCTAGGTCTTACTATAATTCAATCAAGACTTAGTTTGATGAGTTAATTTTGAAAACAAATGAAATTCAGTTTTTGAAAAAAAAAATGTTGAGTGGAAAACATGTAGAGTTAATTTTGGAAAGAAATGAGTTGATTTTGAAAAAGTATTGAACTACATTATTAGGTCCTAGATATCTCACTCAGTTCTACATGACAAAACAGGTTACCTTATCTGTTTTGTAAGATGTCTTAACAAAAATGAAAATTTTAAGTTTTAAAAACATGGTTAATTTTAAAAGGTTAAATTAATTTTGAAAATGCTTATTAAGTTTAAGTCTATTTTGCAAAATTGTGTTGAATCTATGATTAGTTGAAATTTGTGTTTGATTTAAATCTGACAATAGTAAAGTGAATTTGATTTTCTATAATTGGCTTCCAAGTCTTGGCGAGGCACTAGGCCTTCTTTGGCCGTAGCCTTATTGGATCATCAACCCTTTCCTTGACAAAGTATTTTATAGAAAATTCATCTTCAAGTTACTTCTTGAAAGATTTTGGTCTAACTAGCTTGGGTCTTGGATCGGTAGCTTCGGCTAGTTCCGCCAGACTAAACAGACAAAGTAGGGTGTACTTGACCTTATTAGAAAGGTTTCCCTAACGTACTATCATCTCACCTCCACCCAATACTATGTTGTTCAAATTTCAACTAAATCATTTTGTCCTTAATCTAACCAAACCTAATTCTAAGCATTATAAAAAAAATAAGATAAAAAGCAACACACAATTAAAGCAAACAATTATCTAAGTATGGTCACAATTGGAGTAATACTCCGGATTTTCGAAATCAGCAAGATTATGAATTAAATTTTCTAGCATATTGACCTTATGTTTCAAGGTTTCATTTTCTTGTTTCAATTTTCTAAAATTTTCCTTAACTAATTTATATGAATCAATCATATTATTCAAGGTAAATATTGGATTTTCAAATATTAAAAATTTACCTTTCTCGATTGTTTTCCAGTACTCTTGTAATGATCACGAGCCAATCGAACTAGCTTGGGTCGATCTCCTTTATTGTCTTCTGATTCTGAGTCTAAGTCTGAGTCGGGTACAGGTTGAAGCTTCTTCTTTGGAGTTTTCCCTGCACTTGAAATTATACCTTCCTCGACAATTACAGTATCAGTGTGATTATTTAATTGTAATTCTGAAAAAAATTCGAAACTGGTTACCATTTTTGTCTTAGTTAATTCGTTTTTTGACTCTGGCTCGAACTCACAGTCTGGTATGGATTTTGTTTCATCTTTTGATCCAGAGTAAATTTTGAAGTCGGGTGCCAGATCTATTTTGGCTATTTGAGCTTGAGCCGATTATGCAAAATAGCTTATCTGATCTTCTTCTTCATCTGAGATCTCTGGATGAAGGTTAATTAATTTTTTCCAAATTTCTCTAGCACATCTGAATGGACCTACTAGTTCGAGTTGCTCCTTGGTTAGTCCACATTGTAGGATTACAGTTGCCCTTGCATCGGTCTCGATTTGGTTGAGGGTTTGTTCATCCAGTTTGTCCCACTCGATTGATAACTCATCTTCTATGGGAAAAGAGAATCCCGTTTGGATGATAAGCCATAAGTCCATGTGGGCTTTCAGAAGGGACTCCATTTGACTTCTCCAAAAATTGAAGTTCTCACCGGAGAATAGCAGTGGATGGGCACTGTTCCACTCTTGGTTGGCCATTTAGTTTAAACCTCGTACACAAAAGAAATACCAAAAATGTACCAAGACTTGGTCTTGGATTAGTAGTACGGGAGAAAGAAAAAAAAACTAGCTCAAAAGGTGTTGCACGAATTTTGAGATAAAATAATAATAAAATAATAAAAAATTTATGACAAATTTTTTGAAACTATTGGCTTTATCAATTCTGAATAATGGTGAAAAAATACGAATTCAATGTTAAAAATTTTGCTCGAGTTAAGGTAACACGAATTTCGAGAAAAATATTAAAATAATAACAAAAAAGTTTATGACAAATTTTCAAAAATTGATCATTTTATAAACTCTAATGAATGGTGAAAAGATGAAAATTCAAAATTGAAATAAAAAGCGATCGAGTGGTGTTGCACCAACCTCGATTAACGAGAAAGAAAAAAAATAAAATATTTTTGAAAATCCGAAAAATAATCTCAAATTGGTGGTTGCACGAAATTTGAGCCACCCGCTCTGATACCACTTGTTAGATCGAAGAAAACGATAGACGGGGGGGGGGTGAATATCGTTAAACACTTTTCGGATTAAAAAGAGCAGATACGCAGCGGAAAGAAATTAAATGCACAAGAACACAAGTCTATTGTTTACTTGATTCGGAGTCGCGGTCGGCTCCTACTCCAAGTTCCACGGTCCTTGACCGTTTACTTTGCGAAATACTATAATCGTGCAAAAAGATTTACAAGTTAAGTACAAGAGTGTTTCAGGAAATTGAAATTGCTACACTTTTCGTTACCGACGCCCGATGTGGATCATATTTCAGATCAAAGGGTCGTCGTCGGCGCTGGGATCTCGATGTCGGAGTTTGCCGGGGCGTAGCGCTTGAACGAAAAGCTTTGGAGCGTTGAGAAAAAATGATGTTGATGCCTTGGGGTCGAGCACCCTTTTATAGTGCTCCTAGGGGCGCCTGATTCGTTGGGGGCGCCTGACACATGCCTTCACTTGCGAGAAACTCAATCCGTAGCTCGGTCAATGCTTATCCCCTCCGATTCGGCCCCTGGTCTGACTGGGGCGCCCGGGACCTCTCGGGCACCTAGGTTGACCTGGTCCAGTGGCTTTGTGGCAGATTTGCTTCGATGACTGCTTTGGCTTTGACCTTGGGCACCCGGGACCTCCCGGGTGCCTAGCCAAGTGTAGTTCATAGCGATCTTGCTTCCTTGCTGTTTTGGCCTTTTACCTTGGGCGCCCGGGACCTCTCGGGCGTCTAGCCCAGTTTCCTGCCCCTTCCTCTGGGGCGTTCTGAGCTGCAGAAACACAATCCTTCGGTCCCTGCAACCAAAGTTAGTTCCAAAACAAACTAAGCAAGAATGTTAGTCATTATTTACAGTCGTAACTATCTTGGTTCTGACTTCGGGTCTCCCAAATGGAACCCTAGGTCGAACCGACGCCTACTGTTCCCTCGACGGGGAACGCGTCCTCACCTACACCTCTCAGGAGAGTTTACCTTTTGCCAACCGGCTCCTCCGGTTGGACTTTTGCCCAATCTACCTGACCAGGTCTTCGTGCCCAGTCCGTGACCAGGACTTAGTGCCCAATTTCTCGAACCAGGTCTTCGGTGCCCAACCCTTGGCCAGGTCTTAGTGCCCAATTCCTCGAACCAGGTCTTCGGTGCCCAGCCCTCGGCTAGGTCTTAGTGCCTAGTCCATGACCAGGACTTATTGCCCAACCTTATGTCAAGAGATAGTTGCCTAGTGTTCCTAGGACTTTTCCTGCACACTTGAGTAACTTTATTAGATCATAAATAATACTTAACTTTGAATCCTTTGCCAATATCAAAACAAGGTTCGATATGATGCTTCCTACACCAACATATATTTCTGCAGTTAAATTTATCTATCTTTCTGTTTGTAATTCTTGCACTGTAAGACGGGTTTCTTCACCTCCGGAAAGTCAAGAAAGGAGACCATTAGTGGATGGGCGTTCCCGTTCTTAGGCTGTAACGCCCGCTCTTAATCCCCTAGGGATTCGGCGGCGCTACTTTAATTTTCGTACATTACAACTACACACATGCATTCATATTTTTCAATCTAATCTATGCATGGGCATATGTATCATTAAAGCATGCAAGGTTCATGTAGCGGAAGCATAATTATTTTTTTTTCAGAACACTCAACCAAGCATGGACATCAAGTATTAAATCATGTGTAGCATTATTCTAAGCATGCGCATCTTAATAGGGAGGTTTTATTCCAGTCTTTGAAACAAGATTCATGATGGCATAAGTTATATAAGTGTCTCTAACATGGTAGGTAACTAAAAGATGGGTGAGCAAATATGCGCATGGATGAATTAGGCAAGAGCGTAATGAAGCATAATTTAGGCATGATAGAGTATAATGAATACAAGGCATAGAACATAGTATATCAACATAGATATTCTAAGGTGAGATATCATGACTTGGTGAGGGAAGAAGCATAGCATATTCAAAATATGTCTCCTAGCGGAAGTGCAGTTAATAAACAGTTTTAGTATATAAGAGTACAATAACGAGTCATAGGGTATCAAAAACCAAGTATTCATCTTCAAACATAGCATGTATATAAAAAGAAAAACATAACATGGGTTTAACATGATAAGTTCCAAAACTTGAAGCAACTAAGAACAAGATCCTTTTTATCCACCAGCACTATCACACACACCCTTGCCCTTCTCCCGCAGCCTCCATAGTTTAGCGTCCTTTATCTGTAGCATAAGGGGAAACACTAAACGATAAGCAATAGCTTAGTAAGACCTTGTCCTACTCACAAAATCGGATATCATGAAAAAGGTAAGAGAATATATATATATCACATCCAAGCATGGTAAGCATGTTAAACATCTAAGCATGTTAACTTCATAGGAAGGTTTCTTTGAAAACATATAAACATAATACTTGAACATAACATAATTATTAGGGCCCGGCTTGTACTTCATGTTTTGCGCGCGCCCCTGAATAGGAACGAGGTAGCTAATCCCGAACCACTAGGGTTTACTAGGCCTTCTCAAAAGTCCTTCAGCCTAGTATCATAATCATTTGACTCGCTTTAAGAGTCTATAGTACAAGCCATTACAAAATAAAATAGTTATCATGTTCTTCATTTTCATAAAGTATGCTCTTAGTCCCAACCTTCTAGGGAAGCATTCTTTAGGCCCTAAGCCTTCTTTGTTCATGCCCTATAGGGCTCATTCTTATACATATATATGCATTCATAATCATGATAACTAGCATAGTATAAAGCATGCATTTCATGGGAGCAACCAAGGCTAGGGTCCAAGAGTTCTCTCTTGGCCGAAAGTTGTAATTTGGCTAGCATGCATTCCAATCAACATATCAAGAATCACACAAGCATGTCATATTCTACACAAGATCATTATCATGCATGATATTTATTAATCCAATCCCAAGTATAGGGCCCTTTGGCCGAACATGTAGGGTTGAGTACTTTGGGGTTTTTAGCCACATAGCATCATGAACATTCATACATCACATGTGATATCATAGAGATTCATTAGGGTGCATATCATGAAGTTAAGCTCAAGAACCTAACCCTAGGGTAGGGTTGGCCGAATGGTTTAGAAGGGGATTCCCTTCCCTCCTAGCCTTCTTTACTCACACACAATATAATACATTCATGCAAACATCATTATTAAGCATAGGAAAGCATGTGGCCTACCCTAACCCTTGGTTAGGGTGATGGCCGAAACATATAGAGACATGTAGAGGGCATCATGTGAGTCATGTAATCGATTCAAGAGCAATTATGCTACAAGTGAGGGGTACTTACTTCTTTCGCTAAATATCCTTAAGGTATACCCTTAGTTCGGAGGGGATGTGCTTGTCCTTGCTCTTGAGGTCCTTGACTTCTTCTTGCCTTGCAAGAGATTCAAACCTTCAATGGGGTCTTGGGAGTGTCCCTTGGGATGAGACCCTTCCCTTGGATTTTCGGAAATCTCAAGGAGGGAGAGGAGTTTGGATTTCGAAAATTGAAGAGGGAGAGGGGAGTTGGGATTTTCGAAAATTGAAGAGGGAGAGGGGAGTTGGGATTTTCGAAAATTGAAGAGGGAGAGTGAGTGAGGGGTTTGCAACAATGATGGTTAGCCCCTTAGCACTCCCTCTTATTTATACTAAGGGAAGAGACAAAGTGCCTCTTCTCCAAGTGTCCCTTCACCAAGGGGTTTCTCATCAAGAGCCTCTTCCTCTACCCTTTCACATTCCCTAACCCTTAACAAGAATTTCCCTTCCTTCCTCTCAGCAATCCCCTGCTGGGTGAATTGGTTACTTCGTTGCTTTTCAAGGCTTTGCTTACTAAGAGTTCCAAGGTTCGATCCTTGGCAAGAGCATATTTTTGCTCCTCTTTGGTTTTCACTTTTGCAAAGCCCATTAGCCCAATTCACTCTCATATTCTCAAATCACATTTATGCAATCACATATTCCAATTCATGAAATCACATATTCTAATTTATGCAATTACATATTCCTAATCCTTTCTAATGAAATCACATAACATTAAATCATGAAATCACAAAAATATAATTTTATTCATTTATGAAATAAATGTCATAAAATCTGATAATATATATATCGACATTTTTGTGCCCTTTTTACAATCGAAAGCAAGCCCAAAATTTGGGGCGTTACATTGGCCTTGGATGTACTGACCCTAAGGGGTCGGGAACCAAGTAAAATCTCGCGTGCAATCTGTCGTTGTTTTGTCTTTTATTTTACTATTTAATATTCCGCTGCTACTAACACTCTGTTTAAGTACGAGCAGAAAAGCTTACGATTTACCGTGAAGATTTTTAAAGGTCGATATTCACCCCCCTCTATCGACGGCATCGGTCCTACAATTGGTATCAGAGCCAGACCGCTCTTCACCGAACTATCCACAGACGGAGCAAAGACGCCAGGAGTTGAGGGGGAGCCCAGGGGTGAATCAGGTACAGTTTATTTTTAAAATGTCAAATTTTAAATTCCATATTATATGTTTCACGTGCAGGGAGAGAGGGCACTATAAAAATCAGTGCCCTACTCGTAAGACTCATTCTTCACTGGCGACAAAAGGCATACCAGCACCTGGAGGCCGGAGGAATAAAGATCACATCAAATGCTTCAAGTGCAAAAATACGGACACTACAAGAATAAATGTCCGGCAAAGGTACGGAGAATTTACGTTCCAAAAATTTTTAAAATTCCTGCACTAGCTTATCTAAATAATTTAGATAATTTTTCTGTAATGTTAAATTTTGTGAACAGTCAAATTAATATTTTGCATGACCAGTTAGAAAATTTAGATAATGCTAAAATATCATAAATCAACACTTTAATCTTTAATGTTAATTCGATAATTTCTAAAGTAAATTCTGGAATTAAATCTGCAAACTCTAATTCTGTAAATTTTGGAATTAATTCTGTGAATTCTGAAAAATCTGATAATCATGAAGATAATTTAGAAATTAAATTAGATAATTTTGAAATCAAATCTAATAATTTTAAGGATAATTTTGAAATGAAATTTGAAATTCTTAAGGATAATCCTAAGATTAATTTTGAAATTCTTAAAGATATTTCTGAAAATAATTCTGAAATTAGTGAAGATATTTCTGAAGATAATCCTCAAATTATTTCTAAAGATAATCCTGAAATTATTAAAATTATTTCTGAGGATAAGAATGATTTTGTTGAAAATATTCTTGAGGATGATATAGATGAAATTCTCTTAGATGATAATTTAATTATAAATAATGTTAAAGATTATTACAAAATATTAACTAGTGGCCCGAATTACTCCACCTATTTTGAGGATATTGAAGGATGTGATTTTGAGGATGAGGAGGAGATGAAATTTTCTGAGATGAAGGTCATAGTCAATAAAAATCTCAAAGATTCAAATAAACCAAAATTATTGGAAAAACTTGGAAAGATAAATAAGGAAGAAATAGTGGATGAGTCAAAAATTTTCGAAATAATGAAAATTATGAACTTAAACCCACAACTATTAATTAATCATTTCAACCTTAATTATTCAATTTTTAATTAAAACAAATACAAATTAACTCTTAATTAATTCAATTAATCCTTCATTAATTCAAATTAACACTTGATTATTTCAATTAATCCTTAATTAATTCAAATCCAAATTAATTCTTAATTAATTCAATTAATGCTTAATTAATTCAAATTTAAATTAACTCTTAATAATTCAATTAATCCTTAATTAATTCAAATTAACTCTTAATTAATTCAATTAATCTTTAATTAATTCAAATTCAAATTATTTCTTAATTAATTCAATAATCCTAAATTAATTCAAATTAACTCTTAATTAATTCAATTAATCCTTAATTAATTCAAATTGACTCTTAATTAATTCAATTAATCCTAAATTAATTCAAATTTGAATTAATTCTTAATTAATTCAATTAATCCTTAATTAATTCAAATTCAAATTAATGCGTAATTAATTCAATTAATCTTTAATTAATTCAAATTCAATTTAGATCCAATTAATTCTTATGTAACTTAAATTCGTATTAAATAAAATCTTACCGAAACCAGAACAATTAATTTAATAAAATTAAATATGTCAAAGTGGGTTGGGACATTTGCGGGTTGACACGACATGTATCAAATCGAAAATTTGATACATCTTTAGAAACATAATTAAATATTTTGACTTATTTGAATCATGCATTAATGCCATGAACATGCATCTGCTATTTTTTTAAAATTTATGCCATGTCATTCATGTTTAATTTTATGCATGATTTAGAATGACTATAGGAATAAGATTAATTGAAACTTGATCAACCTAGTATTAGGAGGAGGTGAGATGATAGTACATTAAGGAAGCCCTTCTAATAAGGTCAAGTATATCTACTTGGTCTGTTTAGTCTGGTAGAACTAGCCGAAGCTACCGATCCAAAACCTAAGCTAGTTAGACCAAAATTTTTCAAGAAGTAATTTGAAAATGAATTTTCAATAAAAGGCTTTGTCAAGGAAAGGGTTGATGATCCAATAAGACTACGGCCAAAGAAGGCCTTGTGCCTCGCCAAGACCTGGAAGCCGATTATCGAAAATCAAATTCACGTTACTATATGATAAATTTGACTCTAACACAAGCTTCAATTAAATCTTAGATTTAACAATGAATTAAGAAAAATGATTCAAGCATCTCACAATACACCTATAAGGCAACCATGCTTACTGTATTGAGACATCTAAAATGAGTGAGATGTTAAGGACTAATAAATTGAAGAATATTTTTTAAAACTGTTTTCAAAATTCTTAGAATATTTTTCTAAAAATATATTTTTAAAATAGTGCTTTAACATAATGATGTTTTTATGAATTTCATGCTTGTCTAATTGCAAATATATTATATGTCTTCAAAAATTATACCTTTTTGAAAAATTATTTGACTCACATAATTAGACACAAGCCTCCTAGGACAACACTAAAGTTCCTTAAGGCAGTCAAATAGAGTCAATGGGTGTCAGGTACAGGGGGAGTGGTTTATTCCTTTAATTTTTCTTTCAAAAATTGTCCTTGAAAAATCACTGTCTTTTAAAATGGTTTTCAAAAACTGTGCTTTAAATACTGTTACTTATGTTTTTCGAAAACTATGTCTGACAAATTACATTCATTTCAAAATATGTTTCGAAATTTCAAAATACATACTAAAATTATGCCTATGTCTCATTTGATTTCGATAAACCCTAAAGTCACAGAGGAAGGTCCACTTCATGATCTACAAGGACTCCTAGGATGTGTCAAATTTAGGGGGAGTCTGAGTCAAAAGAAGAACTTCTAAATTTTTTTTTTGGTAATTAGTTGTTTTGAAATTATTAAATAATTCCTTTGATCTGAACTAAATCCTAAAGACTTAGAGGAAGAGTACTTGTGGTCAACAAGCTTCCTAGGACTGGGTCAAGTTTAGGGGGAGGTCAAATTACAAAGAATTATTAAATATATTTTCATGCACTGCATTAGTAAGTCATTTTTGAAAACATAATTTTTTTTTTTTCAAAGTACTGGTTTTTAATCATATTATCTCTCTATCACTTTCAATCTCTATCATTTTCAAAATAGTTTTTGTTGGAAATAATGTTTACTTGAGTTGGAGAATTTCTAGGACACTTAGGAAAATATCCTAATCGTAACAAAGTTTCCTAGGATTGTGTCAGACTGGAAAAGAAACCAAGTCAAGTAAAATATTATGTTTTAAAAACAAGACTTTTCTAAGTACTTATACTTTTCAAAAATTCTAATATTTTTCTAAGTACTTATACTTTTCAAAAATTCTAATATTTTTCTAAAGTACTTATACTTTTCAAAAATTCTAATATTTTTCTAAGTACTTATACTTTTCAAAAATTTTAATATTTTTCAAAAGTGCTTATACTCTTCAAAATTTACTAATATTTTTCAAAAAGTACTTGCATTTTTCAAAGATCATAATATTTTTCAAAAAGTACCTGCATTTTTCAAAGATCATAATATTTCTCAAAAATAAGGTACTTGCATTTTTCAAAGCTCATAACATTTTTCAAAGTACTTGCACTTTTCAAAGCTCATAGTATTTTCTCAAAAAGTACAAAATATCATTCAAAATACAAAGCTTTTACAATATTTCTCAATATGCACTAGTGAAAATCTTTCTATGAGTAAATTTTTTGAATTTTTTTTTTCTAAATGAAAGTGTTTCTAAATCAATATTTTTTAAGTGACAAGTTTTTTGAGTTACAAAATAGTTTTCAAAGTGAAATTCTTTTTGGGTGCAATTTAAGTACTTAGTTTTATGCTATGCTTTCAAAAAATTATACCAAATATTTGCAAAAAGAACCAAATGTTTTCATTGTTGTTGCAAATATTTTTGGTGATTTTTGATGTATGACAAAGGGGGAGAGATGCGCTTAAGTTAGAAACTTTTTTTTTCTCTCTTACCCAAGGATAAAAAAAATCAAAATGTTTTTTTCAAAAAGGGGGGAGAGTGAGCAGAAGTTAGAAGTTTTCCCCAAAAGATCAAAAATGAGTTTTCAAAATTCTTTTTATTTTATTTTATCCCAAGGTTTAGCACTTTCATCCAATCTAACTTAAGATATTGTCAAATATCAAAAAGGAGGAGATTGTTGGTGCAAGTTGCATCAGTGATGTCCTCCTCTAAATGTTTCAATGTTTGACAATATACTTAAGTCAGTGAAACATTGAACAAGGGAAGGGTGAGTGAAGACAACTAGACCAAGGTGAACCAAAGTCCTAGTTAACCTAGGCATGAAGTCTTGGTTCGAAGAATTGGGCACGAAGTCCTGATCATTGATTGGGCACTAAGTCCTGGCCGAGGGATGGGCACCTAAGACTTGACCGAGGGTTGGGCACTAAGACCTGGTTTGAGGAATTGGGCACTAAATCCTGGCCAAGGGTTGGGCACCGAAGAACTAGTTCGAGGAATTGGGCACGAAGACCTGGCCGAGGGTTGGGCACCGAAGTCCTAGACTTAGGGTTTGGGCACGAAGTCTTGGTCCGAGGGATTGAGCAACTTAGCTGAGCGATGACTAAGGACAGAAGTAGAGACAGGTCGAGGGTCAGACGTCTTGAGATCCGAGAGTATCGAAGGCTAAGCTAAAGTCCACCCGAATGGACTGGGTGGCAACCGTCTCTTGAAAGGAGTAGGTGAAAGGCGCATTCCCGGGGGTGGGAACTTGCGTCGGTTCGACCTAGGGTTTCATGAAAATCCGAAGTCAGAACCAACTCATTAAGGCTAAGATTGTATGTGTATTTACCTTGTATTTATGTATCTTGCAGGTACCTAAAAGTGGAGACAAAGCAGGCAAAAGGCTGGAAAAGGAGGCCCTAGGCGCCCCCATCAATGGGGGCGCCCTAATGGAATCAGGCACCACCATCAACAGGGGCGCCTCAGTCAAAGAAGGAAAACAGGTTCAGCAAAGGAAGGCAGAACAGGCTTCCGTTCAGGCGCCTCGGACCATACGGGCGCCCCCATCAGCTCAAGCGCCCCTGTGAAGATGGATAAGCGCTGACTGAGCCTGCGGATAAGAGATCGCGCAGGAAAGGCCACGTGTAGGCGCCCCCATCGACACAGGCGACCCCATAGGTGCTATAAAAGGGGCTTCGACCCCAAGGCTCAAGACAACGACTTCCAAACACGATTCCAAGCTTCCAAAGTGACGACAAAGCGCTAACGAGGAAGCTCTACGACCGGGAGGCTCCAGGAGGATGTGTGCGGCACTTCGGAGGTCTAGATCGGTTGAGCTTCAATTCTATTTGTTCGGTTTGAGTTTATATTTCTGCAATTAAATTTATCTATCTTTCTATTTGTAATTCTTGCACTGTAAGACGGGTTTCTCTGCCTCCAGAAAGTCCAGAAAGGAGACCGACGGGCGTTCCCATGCTTAGGCCTTGGATGTACTGACCCTGGGGGGTCGGGAACAAAGTAAAATCCCCCGTGCAATCTGCCATTGTTTTGTCTTTTATTTTATTGTTTAATATTCCGCTGCTACTAACGCTCTGTTTAAGTACGAATCGAAAAGCTTAGGATTTACCGCGAAGATTTTTAAAGGTCTATATTCACCCCCCCTCTATCGACGGAACCGGTCCTACAGTAGACACGCGGGTTTTATTTACATGGTTCCCAACCCCCAAGTGTTAGTACGTCTAAGGCTTATGTACTCGGCATGAGACCACTATTGGTTACCTTTCCGGAATTTTTGGAGGTAGAGAATACCCATCTTATAGTTTGATTACAATCATAAAATGATAAATAAATATAGTACGTAAATAAAAAGCAAACCAAACAAAAATCTCGGCCATATCTGGAAGTCCGAAGCGCCGCGCACTTTATCCTGGAGCCTCCTTGGTCACAGAGCTTCGTTGTAACGCTTTTGCTTTGCATAGAATCACATAGCTGATGGAAAACTTGGTTGCTTGAAGTGAGGGGTCGAACCCCTATTTATAATCTGTTCTTGGGCGCCTCAGGGCTCTTGGGCGCCTACCACGTGTGGTCAAAACTTCATCTGTAGCAGCAAAATCGTCGCAGGGATAAAACTCCCTTCCCAGGCGCCTGATAGCACTCAGGCGCCTGGGAAGCTCTCAGGCACCTAAAACCATTCAGACGCCTGGGAACTCTTTCCCAGCTTCCTTGTTTGTTTTGTGTTTTGCCCTCTTATATTGCCTCCATCTCTAGGTACCTGCAAGACAACAAAAACACACAACAAAACAAATAATCTTATGCCTTAATGATTGGTTATGACTTTGAATTTCTACCGAAATCCTTGGTCGAACCGACACCTACTATTCCCTTTCCCGGGGAACGCGTCCTCACCTACTCCACCCTGGAGAAGTTACCTCTGCCAACCGGGACCTCTGGTTGGACTTTTGCTTAGCCTCTGAGAACCATGATCTCGAGACGTACGACCTCGACCCATCTCTACTTCTGTCCGCGATCCCTGCTCGGCTAAGTCTTTTGCTCGGTCCCCCGGACTAAGACTTCGTGCTCGGCCTTCGAGAGTCCCGGATATCAAGATGTCCAACTTTGACCCGTCTCTACTTTTGTCCGTAGTCCTCGCTCGGCAAAGTCTCCGTTGCCCGATCCCCGACTAAGACTTCGTGCTCAACCCCGCAGGTCAAGACTTCTTGCCCGGCTTCACTCATCAGGACTTTGTCCACCTAGCTTCACTCATTAGGACCCGACTTCACTCACTAGGATTTCTTCCACCTAGCTTCACTCACTAGTGTAGGATCAATCATGTCCGCTAGAGGGGGGGGGGTGAATACCATTTTTCGTTGTTCTCTACAAAGTTGTTAGCGCAGCGGAAATACAAATAAAATAAAACTAACAATATAGAACAATGCTAACAAACCAATTTACTTGGTATCCACCCCAGACGGGTGACTAATCCAAGAATCCGTCAGTGGATCACTCCCCGGATAACCTTCGGCTATCCCTCGTCGCTCCTTGTGGGTGGAGAGACCTTGCCACAATCTCCCTGACAATATCTAGGCACAAAGACTACTAACTCACTTTACCCAAGCGAGTTTCGTCAAGAATCTCAGCCACACGAAGTCCTCTTTAAATAGGACTCGGGCTGAAACCCTCG
The DNA here is from genome assembly GCA_024364735.1 of Boesenbergia rotunda. Taxonomy (NCBI): domain Eukaryota; kingdom Viridiplantae; phylum Streptophyta; class Magnoliopsida; order Zingiberales; family Zingiberaceae; genus Boesenbergia; species Boesenbergia rotunda. Next base: position 55,071 of record JAGFNQ010003022.1, on the reverse strand, counting down.
CCACCAGTCGACTGCTCCCAGGGCAGTCGACTGCTGCCACTGAAATTCGACCGTTGCACCCCAACGTTCGAATTCTCAGCTAACTCACCAGCCACCTACCATTCGACTGCCCCCAGGGTAGTCGACTGGTCCCAGGGTTGAGACCTTTCTGTGAGTTCCATCAGTCGACTGCCCCCGGCCAGTCGACTGGTCTACTCACCCACCTAAGGTTATCCTTCCTAAGTACATTCCACTCCGCACTCAAACCTTAGGATTTCCCGAGTACAATCACACAGTACTCGTACCCTCACAACTCGACTGACTCCTCATCCGCAGCCTCGACTATTGCCTTCGCGCCCTCTTCATCTTGGTCTCCCGTCCCTCGGATGCACGCAAGCCTCCAGCTTGCCTCCATGCCATCCTTCATGCATGCCTCGAAGTCTGCGCCCCTCAGCTCATCATCTCTGCTCTCCAAGATCCCTCGGGTGCACACAAGCCTCCGGCTTGTCTCCATGCCACCCTTCACCGTACCGAGGTCGTCTAGTCAAGTCAATATGTATACATGTACAACCTGCACACTTAACATACACATATAAGAACACAAGGGTAAACCTAACTTAAACCCTTTGCCCAAACATCAAAACTCTTGGTCACTCCGGACCACAGATTGCCTCAACAATCTCTCCCTTTTTGATGTTTGGCAATACGTTTATGTTAGGGAAACAAGATAGTAGTCAATAGCAAAAACCATGCTAAACAAATGCATATGCAATGCATACATGGATCCTATTCCAAGCCATCCCACACCTAACCCTCCAAGTTAGGAATTTTCCACACCTAACCCTCCAAGTTAGGACTTTTCACACCTAACCCTCCAAGTTAAGACTTTTCACACCTAACCCTCAAAGTTAGGACTTTTTACGAGCTTTTTAAAACTTCTCCCAAGCTCCCCCTACACTAGACATATAAAGACTTTTTAAGAACCTCTCCAAGGTTCCCCATACGCCAAGAATGGAGCAATCATGCTCCCCCTTATTCTCAGCTCCCCCTAAACCTAGGGTTTCTAGCAAAGGTATGTTTGGTTCCCCAACTTAAACCCAAACTTCTCCCCCTTTGCCTAACATAAAAAAGAACCCAACAACACCCCAATTATCGGTTCTTTTAATCCCCAATGATCCCAAACACAGTGTACTAACCCCTCATACACTTATTTCTCATCATTTAGACCCAAGTCAGCTATTGGATACCCACACTAGCCCTGACCAGTCGACTGCCCTGTTGGCAGTCGACTGGTACTCTGATTTATCAGTTTTCTGGCCAATTTCAGAATTTCACCAGAAATTCCATAAATCTCCAAAAATTTCCAAATTTCGTGCAGAACTTTGTGGTACCCATACCTACTTGGGAAAAAATACATTTCATAATGTACCTATTGTTGGTGCAGGCAGCACCTAAGTCAAACCAGGGTTTTGATAATGGCAAAGGTTTCAAAAGTTAAGATATTTTGTGATCTAACATGTTCACTAAGTGTACAAGAAAAGAAGCCCTTGGTACACTAGGCACGAAGCCCTGGCAAGGAGCTGGGCACCGAAGACCTACTCGGAAGGTGGCCACTAAGTCCTGGTTGAGGATCGGGCACAAAGCCCTGGTAAGGAGCTGGGCACCGAAGACCTACTCGGAAGGTGGGCACTAAGTCCTGGTCGAGGACTAGGCACGAAGCCCTGGCAAGGAGCTGGGCACGAAGTCCTGGCAAGGAGCTGGGCACCGAAGTCCTACTCGGAAGGTGGGCACGAAGACCTGGTCAGGTGCATCGGGCAAAAGTCCAACCGGATGAGCCGGTTGGCAAAAGGTAAACTCACCTGAGAGGAGTAGGTGAGGACGCGTTCCTCGTCGAGGGAACAGTAGGCGTCGGCTCGACCTAGGGCTCCATTTTGGAGACCCAAAGTCAGAACCAAGACATCTACGGTTGTAAAACTCACTAACATACTTGCTTTATCATGTTTGGTACTAACCCTGGATGCAGGACCGAAGGAACGAGTTTCTGCAGCTCAGAATGCCCCAAAGGAGAGGGGCAGTAGCTGGGCAGGGCGCCCCGGAGGTCCCAGGCGCCCCCAAGGTGAAGCAAACAAGAGTTGAGCAAGTAAGGCTTCAGAAGCTCACTGGGGCAGGCGCCCCCAAGCTCCCGAGCGCCCCTAGTGTCCCGGGCGCCTCGGATGCCTCGGGCGCCCTGGGTCCAAGCCAACGAAGCAGATAGAGTTCAAGCCAGCGAGAAGCCAGCAGACCAAGTCAACCCGGGCGCCCCTTGCTTCTTGGGCGCCCCCGTCAAACCCCGAGCCTGATCCTGGAGGGATAAGGGCTGACCGAGTTTAGGATGAGGGTTTACGGATCGGGAGACACGTGGAGGGCGCCCCCAGCGTCCCGGGCGCCCCCAATTGCACTATATAAGGGGCTCGACCCCCAAGGCTTCTGCAACAATTCTTCCAACGCCAATACGCTCTTCAACTCAAGTGCTCTGCTCCGGACACCTCCCATCTCGAGATTCAAGCGCCGACGATGACCCCCTGCTCAGAAGCAGGATCCACACCGGGCGTCGGTAACGAAGAGTTTAAATTTCAGTTTACTATACTCAACTGTAATATTTTTCTGTAAACACTTGCGCACATATAGAATTGCCCGTAGAAAACGGTCAACGACCGTGGGCCTTGGAGTAGGAGCTGACCGTGACTCCGAACCAAGTAAAATCGCTTGAGTTCTTGTGCTGTGTATTCAATTCTGCTGTGTATTCTCTTAACTTCGAATCCGGAAAGTGTTTTACGATATTCACCCCCCCCTCTATCGTATTCTCTCGATCCAACAAGTGGTATCAGAGCGGGGAAGCTCAAATTTGGTGCAACCACCAATTTGAGATTTTTTTTTGGATTTTCTTTAAATTTTTTTAATCAAATTTTTATCGTTAATCGAGGTTGGTGCAACACCACTCGATAATTTCTTCCTGCACTACTAATCCAAGACCATGTCTTGGGACGTTTTTTTTTCTCTCTCTCTTTCTTTTTCAGATAAGTCCTAAATGGCCATGCAAGAAGGCTTTAGTACCGCCAGACCACCGCTCTTCAGTGGGGAGGATTTCTCCTACTGGAAAAGACGAATGGAGGTCCACCTGAAAACTCAGGTGGACATGTGGATAATAATCTAGTTCGGACTGGAAATTCCGAAGAATGCTGACGGAGTACAACAATCCTACACTGAATGGGATACTGCCCTCAAAAGAAAAATTGATGCCGATGCCAAAGCAACTTAAACGCTTCAATGCGGTCTAACCAAAGAGGAGCTGAACCGGGTAGGTCCATTCAACAGTGCAAAAGAACTCTGGGGTAAGCTAATTGAGTTGCATGAAGGAACCTCCGACACCCGGATCAGCAAGAGGGACCTACTACTGAACAAGCTGTACACAATCAAGATGAACGACGGTGAAACAGCAGCCCAGCTTCATGCCAGGATTCAGGAACTGATGAACGACCTTCACACAATCGGTCACAAGGTAGAAAACCGTGACTTGATCAGGTATACCCTTAACGCTTTCCCAAGAAACACATTGTGGGGATCTATGGTAGATGCGTACAAAGTTTCAAGGGACTTGTCTAAAATTAAGTTAGATGAACTATTTTCCGAACTTGAATTACATGAGCAGACTAACTGCACACTGGCCGAGAAAGGCATTGCCTTTATTGCAGGTAAAACTGGAAAGATAACCAAGAAGAAGCCTCAACCTGAGCCCGAGTCTGAGTCAGATCAGACTCAGAAGACAGCGAAGGAGATCGACCCAAGCTGGTCCGGCTTGCCCGGAACTACTACAAGGAATTAAAGAATCAATCCAACAGAAGAAAGGTCAGCCGAAAGAAGGAAGATCCAACTGAACCAACTAAGAACAAATCAAGTGTGACTTGCTTCAAATGCAACAAAAAGGGACATTTCAAATCGGAATGCCCTAACCTAAAGAAGCCAAGAAAGCAAGAAGAAAGAAGGCTCTTCAAGCAACGTGGGATGAGTCTTCCTCTGAAGAAGAAGAAGAGGCCCCACAGTCAAACTTGCTAGCCCTGACTGCCTCAGACGAAATCGAGACCGAGTCAGAATCAGAACCGGACGACGGCAAACTCATGATTTTAGAGGATGGCGAAATCACTGTAAGTGGTTTTTCTAGAAATCAATTATGTGAATTAATTGCCTATCTTTTTCGAGACTTGGCGAAAGCCAAAATCCGAGTCAAATCTCTCTGACAGGAAGTAAAACTCCTGAAAGAGAGAGCTAACTCTGGATCCTTAACTGAGAAGGTTCAAGAAGGAACCTCTACTCAAGTTAAAAAACTTGAGAAAGAGAACTCCTCCTTGAAAACTCAAGTTAAGGACCTCAGAACAGCCTTAGAACGATTCACTTCTGGTTCCAAGGGTCTTGACATGATCCTTGGAAAACAGAAGTCGGTTCTAAATCGATCCGGGTTAGGTTATAGAACTAAGTCTAGATAAAGAACATACTATGCTGTACTGAATCAGTCCAGACCTAGAATTCAGGCATGGGAACCCAAACTATGCCTGAACAAACAAACTGGATCAAATCAGTATTGGATCCCCAAGGACAAGATTCACATCTTGCCGAACCATTATCATGGCTTTAGTCCAAGGGGAGCCAAATTAAAAATAATATTCATAGTTAGATAAATTTCTATTCTTGTTTTTAAAATTGCATGATTGCTTGTTTATTTAATTTCTGCAATTTACCATGCTTAGACTTAGGACTGGTTAGATTAAGGACTGAACCAATTAAACTGAAATTTGAACAACCTAGTATTGGGTGGCGGTGAGATGATAGTACGTTAGGGAAACCTCTTCTAATAAGGTCAACTATACTCTACTTGGTCTCTTTAGACTGGTGAAACTAGCCGAAGCTACCGATCCAAGACCTAAACTAGTTTGACCAGAATTTTTCAAGAAATAATTTTGAAAATGAAATTTCATTAAAAGGCTTTGTCAAGGAAAGGGTTGATGATCCAATAAGGCTACGGCCAAAGAAGGCCTAGTGCCTTGCCAAGACCTAGAAGCCAATTTTTGAAATTCAAATTCAAATTATTCTTTGTCAAATTCGAATCTAACACAAATTTTCAGTTAATTGTTGATTCACATTTTTTTAAAATAAACTCAGAGTCAACTATTTTCAAATTAATTTAAGTTTTTCAAAATAAATCAAAATTTTTCAAATTAATTCTATTTACTAAAACCTGTCTCACAAAACCTATAAGGCTAACGTGATTGACAACCTTAGATTGGGTGAGACAGACTAGGTTGTGAAAATCAATTTAGGCTATTCCTGATTCTAATTGGATCCAAATCAACAAAACTCTTTATGTGTAGGAACATAGAGATTTGGACTAATGGATGTTGGATAGCGGGTGCTCCAGACACATGACTGGGGATAAATTGAAATTCACCAAACTCAAGCTCAAAAACCTAGGCTCAGTAGCATTTGGCAACAATGCTACACTCAAGGTGATTGGGTCAGGTAACATTGAACTTAAATCTGACTTTGTTATTAAGAAGGTTCTTTTGGTTGAAAGTTTTAAATTTAACTTGCTTAGCATAAGTCAATTGTACGATACTGGTTATGTAGTTACCTTTACCAACTCTAACTGCCTGATTAGAAACTTGCAAGACTCAGAAATAATGCTTAAGGGCACTAGGAAAAATAATGTTTACACTATAAACCTACCACCAGTACCTAAATGCATGTTAACTCAGTTAGAACAATCAAACCTCTGGCATAGGAGATTAGGTCACACAAATTTGAGAATAATTTCGAAAATCACTCAACTTGGCCTAATTAAAGGTATCCCTAAAATTAAGAACCATGAAAACTTAATATGTAAATAATGTAATCAAGGTAAACAGACCAGGTCTAATCACAAACTTATTCAGTCTGATCTAACTCAAACCACACTTGAGCTCCTGCATCTTGACCTATTTGATTCACATGGAGCCAAGTCACTAAGCGGAAACCGGTACTGTTTAGTAATAGTTGATGATTTCTCTAGGTTTACCTGGGTTAGGTTTCTAAAGACCAAAGATGAAACCCTAAACCTATTCAATGATTTTTGTAAGTTAATTGAAAATCAAAACGATACTAAAATCAAAAGACTTAGAAGTGACCACGGGGGAGAGTTTGAAAATCAACAATTCGAGAAATTTTGTAAGGTAAATGGGTATATACACGAATTTTCGTGTCCTAGAATCTTCCAGCAAAATGGGATAGTTGAAAGGAAAAATAGAACCCTACAGGAAACCACTAGGGCTATGCTCAACGAATTTAACCTAGCTGACCAATATTGGGCAGAAGCAATTAGTACGACTTGCTACATCCAAAATAGGGTACTAATTAACAAACGACACAATAAAACACCGTATGAATTATACTACCATAGACTTCCAAACCTACATTACCTAAGGGTCCTTGGGTGCAAAGTCAACATCCTAAACACCAAGGACTATCTAGGTAAATTTTAGTCTAAGTCAACCTCATGCATCTTCTTAGGATATTCAACAACAAGTAGAGCCTATAGGGTTTACAACAAACAAATTAAGAAAATTGAAGAAACAAAAAATCTAATATTTGATGAAGAAATCAACTCAAAATCTGATAATCCAGATCTAAATTCATCAAATACTGATCAAGAAGATAATGAACAAGCTGTTGAACCTTTAATTGAACCCATAAATGAACTAACTATTGAACCAATTAGTGAGTCAATTGAACCAACTATTAAACCAACCTGAGTAGTTGAACCAAATATTGAACCAAATCGACCAGCCGGACCTGAGGCTGAACCAAGTTCTAGAAAAACTAAGAAACCCAGACTTAGTCACCCAACTGATCAAATTATGGGTGATCCAACTTTAGGAGTCAGAATTAGGTCCTCCTATAGAAACCTTAGTCAGATAGCAATGATTTCAAAAATTGAACCTAAGACTATAGAGGAAGCCCTACCTGATCCTGATTGGATCATAGCTATGCAAGAAGAATTAGCCCAATTTGAGAGAAACTAAGTCTGGGAACTAGTACCTAAACCTGAGGGCAAATCCATCATTGACACTAAGTGGGTTTTTAGGAATAAACTAAATGATCAAGGAGAAATAGTTAGAAATAAAGCCCGCTTAGTAGCAAAAGGGTTCAGTCAAGTAGAAGGGTTAGATTATGATGAAATCTATGCCCCGGTAGCTAGACTTGAGTCCATTAGGATGTTATTAGCCTTTGTATCCCATAAAGGATTTAAATTATACCAAATGGATGTAAAGTCAGCTTTTCTAAATGGATTCATTAAGGAAGAAGTCTATGTAGGACAACCTCCTGGTTTTGAGGACTTAGAAAGACCTGACCATGTTTACAAACTCACCAGAGCACTTTATGGACTAAAACAAGCACCTATGGCCTGGTATGAACGCTTATCAACCTACCTAATTTCTAAAGAATTTAAACAAGGACAAATTGACTCAACCCTATTTATTAAAACATTAGGAAAAGAAATCTTTATTGCCCAAATCTACGTCGATGACATAATCTTTGGGTCCACCAACTCAAACTTCCTAAAAGAATTTGTTAAAATAATGGAAAATAAATTTGAAATGAGCTTAGTTGGTGAGCTCAACTTCTTTCTAGGGTTACAAATTAAGTAAACTAGGGATGGAAACTATGTCCATCAATCCAAATATGCTAAGGAGTTAATAAAGAAATATAAAATGGATAACTCTAAAAGCATAAGTACCCCCATGGCCACAAATGTAAAAATAGATAGTGACCCTGATGGTAAACCAGTAGACCTTAAACTTTATAGGAGTATGATTGGAAGTCTACTGTACCTTACAGCCAGCAGACCTGAAATCCTCTTTGTCGTAGGAATGTGTGCTAGATACCAAACCTGTGCTAAGGAAACACACTTAGCAGCCCTAAAAAGAATACTAAGATATGTTAAGGGCACCCTAAATGTAGGGATTTGGTAACCTAGGACCTCAACCTTTGACTTGTTAGGATACTCTGATTCTGACTACGCTGGTTGTAAATTAGATAGAAAGAGCACAAGTGGAAGCTGTCAACTATTAGGAAATAGTATAGTAAGTTGGTGCAGCAGAAAACAACACTGTGTAGCTCTATCCACAACTGAAGCTGAGTATGTAGCTTTAGGAGAGTGTGTAGCACAACTCTTATGAATGATTCACACTCTTAAGGACTTCCAGCTTAACGACACCTAAGCTCAAGTCTACATTGACAATATAAGCTCGATCAATCTAACTAAGAACCCAATCCAACATTCCAGAACTAAACACATAGAAGTTAAACACCACTTTGTAAGAGATTATGTAGCCAGGCGTGAGATAGTCCTTAAGCATGTAGACTCTAAATCTAACTTAGCTGACATATTCACCAAACCCCTACCTCAGTCTGAGTTCAGCTCACTATGAAGGCAGTTAGGATTATGCCTGGTAGAATAGGCTTACTTTACTTCTGTTTTTCTTATTGCTTTACTCAATTTGAAAATCAATTTTTAAAATAATTTTAAAACTGCTTTACTTGATTTTCAAAATCATTTTACAATTTTAAAAATCAATTTTCTGACTTAGTTTTATTTAAAACTACCCCCTTCAAAACTAGGGTTTTTTCAAAAATGGACTTAGCTTAGGCCCTAACCCTAGAACTGCATGCACCTATAGATCTAGAAGCCAGCATCTCACAAGCACCTTAGGGTACTTTTGACTGATAACCTAGAATGGGTTGAGATGCTTAGGTCTTTGCCTTAATTCAAGATGCTTTAAGTCTGTGCATCTGCAGTAATTGGGGCACTAAATACAAATTAAACAGTAATCAGGTTAAGTGTCAAGTTTAGAAAATCTAACTTGAACAGAACACTTAACTTGACTAACCCTAGCGAAACTACTGTTTATAACAGTTAGTAAGTAGCTAATTGGGTTAGACAAGACCCGACAGAGATTTATCAAAATGATTTGGTCTAGTCTATATCTTGAATTGGTTCAGTACAGCACATTATTCTTTTACTATATCCTTGTGCAATTTAGTTTTTCTATATTGCTTTGTTTTTTGATATATGGCAAAGGGGGAGAGAGTGAAAAGGAGAGAATTTGAAATTAAAATTTTTTAATTTTTAAAATTTCAAAATTTTCTTTATCCTTTCTTCAAAAAGTACTTGACTTAAATTGTTTTTCAAAACTGTTTCCAAGTACTTGACTTAAAATTATTTTCAAAAATTTCCAAGTACTTGACTAAAAATTATTTTCAAAAATTTCCAAGTACTTGACCTAAATTGTTTTCAAAAATTTCCAAATACTTGACCTAAAATTATTTTCAAAAATTTCCAAGTACTTGACCTAAATTGTTTTCAAAAATTTCCAAATACTTGACCTAAGATGATTGTTATCTCTAAGTACTTATGTTCAAACTTCTCAAATAAGAAATGTTTCTAAGTATAAACTTTCTAAAGTACTAAAGAGAGTGAAAGTTTGTTAAAAAACTTCAGTTATTGACTTAAAAATTTTCTACTAAGTTATTGACTTAAATTTTTTTTTAAAAAAAATGTAAAATGTTCTAAGTGTTGAAAAATGTCATCTTTAGACTTAAAAATTTTTTCAAACCCCACGAATCTTTGAAAAACCTAGGGGGAGATTCCTTCCAGGGGGAGGAAACTAAACTAGTATTTTATCTGTTTCTATTAACTTACCTTTTTGAATCGGGTTGTCATAAATCAAAAAGGGGGAGATTGTTGGTGCAGGCATCACCTAAGTCAAACCTGGGTTTTGATAATGGCAAAGGTTTCAAAAGTTAAGATATTATGTTGATCTAACATGTTCACTAAGTGTACAGGAAAAGAAGCCCTAGGTACACTAGGCACGAAGCCCTGGCAAGGAGCTGGGCACCGAAGACCTACTCGGAAGGTGGGCACTAAGTCCTGGTCGAGGACTGGGCACGAAGACCTGGCAAGGAGCTGGGCACCGAAGACCTACTCGGAAGGTGGGCACTAAGTCCTGGTCGAGGACTGGGCACAAAGCCCTGGCAAGGAGCTGGGCACGAAGTCCTGGCAAGGAGCTGGGCACCGAATGTTGGATCGAGAGAACCGATAGAGGAGGGGTGAATATCGAAAAATGTTCGGATTTAAGATAGAGAATTTGCACAGCGGAAGAAAAAAAATAAAACACGCAGACACGGTGATTTTTACTTGGTTCGGAGCCTAGGTCGACTCCTACTCCAAGGCCCACGATCGTTGATCGTTTACTTTGGGCAATTCTATATGAGGCGCAAAAGCAGTTTACAAAGATTGATTACAGGAATAAGTGTAGTAAATTAAAAATCACTCTTCTTTACCGACGTCCGGAGTAGATTGACTTTTTCCGGAGCAGCAGGACGTCGTCAGCTCGAGTTGGGAGGTTTCCGGAGCAAGGCGCTAGAGCAGAAGAGCGTTGAAGCGTTGAATCAAGTGATACATTGAAGCCTGGGGTCGAGGGCCCTTTATATAGGGCCTGGGGGTGCCCGGAACATCGGGGGCGCCCCCCCCCCCCCCACGTGTCGGTTGATCCGACAACTCCTTGGTCAGCTTCTGATCCCTTTACCTTCAGGATCAGTTTTGACCGGGGCGCCCGGATTGACCGGGTCAAAGTTTCATCTGCTGGCTTCGAAGGGAGCTGCTTCGGCAGTTGGTGCTGGGGGCGCCCGTAGCATGCGGGGCGCCCGGAGCAGTGGGGGCGCCCGCAGCATGCGGGGCGCCCGGAGCAGTGGGGGCGCCCGGAACACCCGGGGCGCCCCGACAGATAACTGTCGAAGCGTGTTTTTGCTCCTGTTGATTTGTGTTCACCTTGGGGGCGCCCGGAACATCCGGGGCGCCCTGCTCAGCTTCTGCCTCACTCCTTTGAGGCTCTCTGAGCTGCAGACACTCAGTCCTTCGATCCTGCATCCAGGGTTAGTCCAAAAAGCAGAAATATTAATATTTTATACTGTCCTTCGAACCGACGCCTACTGTTCCCTCTCGACGGGGAACGCGTCCTCACCTACTCCTCTTGGGAGAATTTACCTGATGCCAACCATTCCTCTGGTTGGACTTTTGCCTGGCGGTCCTTTACCAGGTCTTGGATACCGACCTGTCCTTCGCCAGTTGCCTAGCAGTCATTCGCTAGGGCTTTAGTCCCAAGCTGTCCTTCGCCTGGTGCCTAGCAGTCCTTCGCTAGGGCTTTGTTCCCTGGCATTCCTTCGCCAGTGCCTAGTAGTCCTTCGCTAAGGCTTTTACCCTGGCATTCCTTCGCCAGTGCCTAGTATTCCTTCACTAGGGCTTTTTGCTCTGGCATTCCTTCGCCAGTGCCTAGCAGTCCTTCGCTAGGAGTTTTTAACCTACACACTAGAGTAACTTGTTAGACAACAAGTGAGACTTAACTTTTGAGCCCTGTTGCCATTATCAAAACTCAGGTTCGACTTGGGTGCTTTCTGCACCAACAATCTCCCCCTTTTTGATTTATGGCAACCCTGGTTCAAAAAGTTAAGTTTAATCAATGCATATAAAAACATTAAGTTTTTTTCCCTCCCCCTGGAAGGATTCTCCCCCTAGATTTTTCAAAAATTCGTGGGGTTCTAAGTTTGAGGAAAAAAAATTTTACTTAGAATTTTTCAACAGAAGACTTTTGTAAAAACTGATTTTTGCACTTTTGAAAACTTAAGTTTAGGTACTTGGAAATCTTTTGACAAGCTTAAGTACTTAGAAAATTTTGACAGGCTTAGGTACTTAGAAATTTTTTGAAAAGCTTAAGTACTTAGTAAAATTTTTGAAAAGCTTAAGTACTTAGTAAAATTTTTGAAAAAACTTAAGTACCTAGTAAAATTTTTGAAAAGCTTAAGTACTTAGAAAAATTTTGAAAAGCTTAAGTACTTTGAAAAATTTTGAAAATTTGAGAAGCTTAAGTACTTAGTAAAGTTTTTAAAAGCTTAAGAAATTAAGTACTTTAGTAACCTTTTGAAAACTTCTTAAGTACTTTAGTAGCCTTTTGAAAATTTTAGGTACTTTGAGAAACTAGGTACTTTTTGAATAAAGGATAGAAAAAAATATTTGAGCTAGAAAATTTTAAATTCTCTCCTTTCCTATCTCTCCCCCTTTGCCATATATCAAAAACAGATAAATATAGCAGAAATTAAATTGCATAATGGAAGTAACTTTCATAAAGAAAAAAATATTTGCTAATTTTGCTGTACTGAACCAATTCATGATAAGACTTTAAACCAAATCAGTTGATTTTCTCTTGTAGGGACCTGTCTAACCCAATTAGCTACTCACTAACTGTTATAAATAGTAGCTTCTAGGGTTAGTCAAGTTAAGTATTTCTGTTCAAGTTAGATTTTCTAAACTTGACACTTAACTTGATTGCTGTATGAGTTGTATTTAGTGCCCCAATTACTGCAGATGCACTGACTTAAAGCATCTTGAATTAAGGCAAAGACCTAAGCATCTCAACCCTTTCTAGGTTATCAATCAAAAGTACCCTAAGGTGCTTGTGAGATGCTGGCTTCTAAATCTATAGGTGCATGCAGTTCTAGGGTTAGGGCCTAGGCTAAGTCCATTTGCGAAAAAAAAACCCTAGTTTTGAAAGGGGGTAGTTTTAAAATAAAACTAACTCGAAAAAAACTCATTTTAAAAACAACAGTTTTTCAACATTCTTTTAGAAACTGATTTTTAAATTAAGTAAAGCAAAGAAAATCAAAAGAAGAGTTAATCTATTCTACAGAGCACAATCCTAACTCAGATACTCAAGTAGTCAAACAGAATAGGTTACCTAGTCAAATAGAGGTACAGTAGCATCAAACATAAGTCATGTTTTGGTTACTTAGTACAATGCAGAAATAGACTAGCTATGAAGGATGCCCAGGGTGGTCAGATGGGCCGGGCTGCCATGAATCGAATCGTGCCATCATCTCAATGTATCTCGCATCAGCCACTTCACGATCAGCTCTACGAACATCCATCTGCTCGATGTGATAGGCCTCGACTTCCTCTCGGAGGCTGTGGATCTCCGTCTGTATCTGTGTGAGGTGCTGGTAGAGAGTCGGTGGTGGAGGCTCGTCTATGTGTGCTCGGGCTGCTGCTGCTATATATCCAACATCAACATCGACCTCCTCATCTGAGTTGATCGGAGCCCCGGCCTGTTGTCGTCTCCAACTCAGAACCCCGGTGGCCGATACCTCTAGACCCGCTAACGAGAAGTTCCTAAATCCTATTTCATCAAAGTCGGTCATAGCGGTTATTTCACCCACGGTAATGTCGTGACCGTGGTGATGAAGGAGAGAGGTGATGATGTGGCAAAATGGAGTGCGCACTCGTCCCTGGGTCGTAACACTGGACACATGCAGAATAGTATGAAACATGTGTAGTCCAATGTCAATGTCAAGGTGATGGACTAGGGCATACAAAAGAAATGCATGAAAGGGTCGCATGGTCCCGAGATCTCTAGTGGAGAGTGGTAAGATACAGCGGACCAGGACTCTGTACAGGGCATAGTCCTGTGCCTGAAGGTCAACGGCTTGGAATCGTCTATTTGGGGGGGGGGGGGTTCTAGGACATGAAAATTCATGTAAATACCCATTGACCTTACAGAATTCCTCGAATCGTTGATTTTCAAATTCTCCCCCGTGGTCACTCCTAAGTCTTTTAATCTTAGTATCGTTTTGATTTTCAATTAATTTACAGAAATCCTTAAATAGGTTTAGGGTTTCATCTTTGGTTCTTAGAAACATAACCCAGGTGAATCTAGAATAATCAACTATTACTAAGCAGTATCGGTTCCCGCTTAGTGACTTGGCTCCATGTGAATCAAATAGGTCAAGGTGCAGGAGCTCAAGTGTGGTTTGAGTTAGGTCAGATTGGATTAGTTTGTGATTAGATTTGGTTTGTTTACCTTGATTACATGATTCACATATTAGGTTTTCATTATTTTTAATTTTGGAGATTCCTTTGATTAGGCCAAGTTGGGTGACTTTTGAGATAGTCCTCAAATTAGTGTGACCTAGTCTCCTATGTCAGAGGTTCGATTGTTCTAATTGAGTTAACATACATTTGGGTACTGAGGGAAGGTTTATAGTGTATACATTATTTTTCCTAGTGCCCTTAAGTATGATTTCTGAGTCTTGTACATTTTTAATCAGGCAGTTAGAATTGTTGAAGGTGACTATGTAACCAGAATCACATAACTGACTTATGCTAAGCAAGTTAAATTTGAAGTTTTCAACCAAAAGAACATTCTTAATAATAAAGTTAGATTTAAGCTCAATATTACCTGACCCAATTACCTTGAGTGTAGCATTGTTACCAAATGCCACTGAGCCTAGGTTCTTGAACTTGAGTTTGGTGAACTTCAATTTATCTCCAGTCATGTGTCTGGAGCAACCGCTATCCAACATCCATTGGTCCAAATCTTTATGTTCCTACACATAAAGAGTTTTATTGATTTGGATCCAATTAGAGTCAGGAGTAGCTTAAATTGAGTTTCACTGCCTAGTCTGTCTCACCCAAATCTAAGGTTTTCTACCAAGTTAGCCTTATGGGTTTTGTGAGACAGGTTTTGTTAAGTAAAATTATTTTGAAAAATTATTATTTATTTTGAAACCATTAATTAATTTTTGAAAAACAGTTAAGTTTATTTTGTAAGAGAATGTTTGAATCTATACTTAACTGAAAGTTGTGTTAGATTTGAATTTGACAAAAAGTAATTTGAATTTGAAATTCAAAAATTGGCTTCCAGGTCTTGGCGAGGCACTAGGCCTTCTTTGGCCGTAGCCTTATTGGATCATCAACCCTTTCCTTGACAAAGCCGTTTAATGAAATTTCATTTTCAAAATTAATCTTTGAAAAAGTTCTGGTCTAACTAGTTTGGGTTTTGGATCGGTAGCTTCGGCTAGTTTCACCAGTCTAAAGAGACCAAGTAAACTTGATCTTATTAGAATTGGTTTCCCTAACGTACTATCATCTCACCTCCACCCAATACTATGTTGTCAAATTTCAGTTAAGTTTGTTCAGTCCTTATACTAACCATTCCTAAGTCTAAGCATGGTAAATTGCAGAAATTAAACAAACAACCAAACAAGCAGATTGCAAGCAAATATTAACTTTTATCTAACAATAAATATAGTTTTCAGTTTGGCTCCCCCTGGACTAAAGCCACGACAATGATTAGGCAAGATGTGAATCTTGTCCTTGGGGATCCAATACTGATTTGATCCAGTTGGTTTATTCAGGTACAGTTTAGGTACCCATGCCTGAATTTTACCTCTGGACTGATTCAGTACAGCAAGGTAAGATCTTTGTCGGGATTTGGTTCTATAGCCAAGTCCGGATCGATTTAGAACGAACTTTTGTTTTCCAAGAATCATGTCAAGACCCTTGGAACCAGAAGTGAATCGTTCTAAGGCTGATCTAAGATCCTTAACCTGAGTTTTCAGGGAGTAATTCTCTTTCTCAAGTTTTTCAACTTGATTAGAGGTTCCTTCTTGAACCTTCTCGGTTAAGGATTTAGAGTCAGCTCCCTCTTTCAGGAGTTTCACTTCCTGTCGGAGGGATTCGACTCGGAGTTTGGCTTTTGCCAAATCTAGAGAAAGATATGAAATGAGTTTATTTAATTGACTTCTATTGAAACCACTTACCTTGATTTCGCCGTCATCTGAAAAGGTTAGTCTGCCATCGTCCTGTTCAGATTCTGACTCGGTCTCGACTTCTTCTGAGGCGGTCAGGGCTAGTAGGTTTGACTGGGGTGCTTCTTCTTCTTCTTATGAGGAAGATTCGTCCCATGTTGCTTGGAGCGCTTTCTTTCTTCTTGTCTTTTTGATCTCCTTTAGGTTTGGACACTCCGTCTTGTAGTGGCCCTTCTTCTTGCACTCGTAGCAAGTCACGTTGGGCTTGTTTTTGTCATTTGTGGGTTCAGCTGGTTCGTCCTTTCTTCGGTTGGCCTTCCTTCTGTTGGTTTGGTTCTTTAACTCTTTATAGTAGCTTCGGGCCAATCGGACCAGCTTCGGTCGATCTCCTTCTTCGTCTTCTGAGTCTGAGTCTGAGTTAGACTCGGGTTCAGGTTGTGGCTTTTTCTTTGTTGTTCTTCCAGCTTTTCCTGCAACAAAGGCAATACCTTTCTCGGCCATATTGTAGTTAGTCTGTTCATGAAGTTCTAATTCGGAAAATAATTCATCTAGTTTAATTTTTGAGAGATCCCTTGAAACCTTGTATGCATCTACCATAGATGCCCACAAGGTGTTTCTAGGGAAAGCGTTTAAGGCATACCTTATTAGGTCACGGTTTTCGACCTTGTGACCTATAGTGTGAAGACCGTTCATCAATTCTTGGATGCGTACGTGAAGTTGGGATGCTGTTTCGTTGTCGGCCATCTTGATGGTATACAATTTGTTTAGGAGCAGATCTCTTTTACTGATCCGAGTGTCTGATGTTCCTTCGTGCAGCTCGATCAATTTTGCCCACAGCTCCTTAGCACTGTTGAAGGGGCCCACCCGGTTCAGCTCCTCTTTTGTTAAACCGCATTGTAGGGTCTGTGTTGCCTTTGCATCGGCTTCTATTTTGCGCTTCGGAGCGGTGTCCCATTCTGAGTAGCTTTGAGGAACTCCTTCAGCATTTTTGGGTATCTCCAGTCCGGACTGGATGATAATCCACATGTCCACCTGAGTTTTTAGGTGGACCTCCATTCGACTTTTCCAGTAAGAAAAGTCTTCTCCACTGAAAAGTGGAGGTCTGGCGGTGCTGAATCCTTCTTGCATGGCCATTTAACCTGAAAAAAAATAACTAACAAAAAAATTCCCAAGACTTGGTCTTGGATTAGCAGTGCGGGATAAGAAAATAAAATATTGAGAGGTGTTGCACCAACCTCGATTAACGGGAAAAAATTCGAACAAAAAAAATTAGAAGAAATTCGAACGAGAAAAAAATAAGAATAAATCCGAAAAATTTTCAAACTGGTAGTTGCACCAAGTTTGAACTTCCCCGCTCTGATACCACTTGTTGGATCGAGAGAACCGATAGAGGGGGGGTGAATATCGGGAAACGTTCGGATTTAAGATAGAGAATTTGCACAGCGGAAGAAAAAAAATAAAACACGCAGACACAATGATTTTTACTTGGTTCGGAGCCTAGGTCGACTCCTACTCCAAGGCCCACGATCGTTGATCGTTTACTTTGGGCAATTCTATATGAGGCGCAAAAGCAGTTTACAAAGATTGATTACAGGAATAAGTGCAGTAAATTAAAAATCACTCTTCTTTACCGACGTCCGGAGTAGATTGACTTTTTCCAGAGCAGTAGGACGTCGTCGGCTCGAGTTGGGAGGTTTCCGGAGCAAGGCGCTAGAGCAGAAGAGCGTTGAAGAGTTGAATCAAGTGATACTTCGAAGCCTGGGGTCAAGGGCCCTTTATATAGGGCCTGGGGGCACCCGGAACGTCGGGGGCGCCCCCCCCCCCCCCCCCCACGTGTCGGTTGATCCGACAACTTCTTGGTCAGCTTCTGATCCCTTTACCTTCGGGATCAGTTTTGACCGGGGCGCCCGGAGCGCTCGGGGCGCCCGAATTGACCGGATCAATGTTTCATCTGCTGGGTTCGAAGGGAGCTGCTTCGGCAGTTGGTGTTGGGGGCGCCCGCAGCATGCGGGGCGCCCGGAGCAGTGCGAGCGCCCGGAACACCCGGGGCGCTCCGACAAATAACTGTCGAAGCGCGTTTTTGCTCCTGCTGATTTGTGTTCACCTTGGGGGCGCCCGGAACATCCGGGGCACCCTGCTCTGCTTCTGCCTCACTCCTTTGAGGCTCTCTGAGCTGCAGACACTCAGTCCTTCGGTCCTGCATCTAGGGTTAGTCCAAAAAGCAGAAATATTAATATTTTATACAACCTTAGCTGTCTTGGTTCTGACTTTGGGTCTCCTAAATGGAACCCTAGGTCGAACCGACGCCTACTGTTCCCTCTCGACGGGGAACGCGTCCTCACCTACTCCTCTCGGGAGAATTTACCTGATGCCAACCGTTCCTCTGGTTGGACTTTTGCCTGACGGTCCTTTACCAGGTCTTGGATATCGAGCTGTCCTTCGCCCGTTGCCTAGCAGTCCTTCGCTAGGGCTTTAGTCCCAAGCTGTCCTTCGCCTGGTGCCTAGCAGTCCTTCGCTAGGGCTTTGTTCCCTGACATTCCTTCGCCAGTGCCTAGCAGTCCTTCGCTAGGGCTTTTACCCTGTCATTCCTTCGCCAGTGCCTAGTATTCCTTCACTAGGGCTTTTTGTTCTGGCATTCCTTCGCCAGTGCCTAGCAATCCTTCGCTAGGACTTTTTAACCTGCACACTAGAGTAACTTGTTAGACAACAAGTGAGACTTAACTTTTGAGCCCTGTTGCCATTATCAAAACTCAGGTTCGACTTGGGTGCTTTCTGCACCAACACCGAAGACCTACTCGGAAGGTGGGCACAATGACCTGGTCAGGTGCATTGGGCGAAAGTCCAACCGGAGGAGCCGGTTGGCAAAAGGTAAACTCTCCTGAGAGGAGTAGGTGAGGACACGTTTCCCGTCGAGGGAACAGTAGGCGTCGGCTCGACCTAAGGCTCCATTTTGGAGACCCAAAGTCAGAACCAAGACAGCTACGGCTGTAAAACTCACTAACATACTTGCTTTATCATGTTTGGTACTAACCCTGGATGCAGGACCGAAGGAACGAGTTTCTTCAGCTCAGAACGCCCCAAAGGAGAGGGGCAGCAGCTAGGCAGGGCGCCCCGGAGGTCCTGGGCGCCCCCAAGGTGAAGTAAACAAGAGTTGAGCAAGTAACGCTTCGAAAGCTCACTGGGGCAGGCGCCCCCAAGCTCCCGGGCGCCCCGGATGCCTCGGGCGCCCTGGGTCCAAGCCAACGAAGCAGATAGAGTTCAAGCCAGCAAGAAGCCAGCAGACCAAGTCAACCCGGGTGCCCCTTGCTTCTCGGGTGCCCCCGTCAAACCCCGAGCCCGATCCTGGAGGGATAAGGGCTGACCGAGTTGCGGATGAGGGTTTGCGGATCGGGAGACACGTGGAGGGCGCCCCTAGCATCCCGGGCGCCCCCAAGTGCACTATATAAGGGGCTCGACCCCCAAGGCTTCTGCAACAATTCTTCCAACGCCAATACGCTCTTCGACTCAAGCGCTCTGCTCTGGACACCTCCCATCTCGAGATTCAAGTGCCGACGACGACCCCCTGCTCAGAAGCACGATCCACACCGGGCGTCGGTAACGAAGAGTTTAAATTTCAGTTTACTATACTCAACTGTAATATTTTTCTGTAAACACTTGCGCACATATAGAATTGCCCGCAGAAAACGGTCAACGACCGTGGGCCTTGGAGTAGGAGTCGACCGCGACTCCGAACCAAGTAAAATCGCTTGAGTTCTTGTGCTGTGTTTTCAATTGCGCTGCGTATTCTCTTAACTTCGAATCCGAAAAGTGTTTTATGATATTCACCCCCCCCTCTATCGTATTCTCTCGATCCAACACCTATCGCCGTTCCAAAGTTTGACACAAAACCCAAAATGTTTTCTATGAAAATTAAGGCAACTAGGAGGTAACCTCCCCCTTAACCTATGTCTTCTCCAAAATTTCGATTTTCCTAGGTGAAGTTCTACCCACTTGACACCATAGACTCAAATTAGGTTTTACCCAACCTAACAACCAAGTTATTTTACCTTGGACACCATTAAAGGATTGCCCCCAAGCAACCTTATCCCTAGTGCTAATAAGAACTCAACAAAACCTTGAAAAAATTTATGAGTTTGCAAGCACATTTGCTAGGATATGCCCTATCCTAGAAAAATATGATTTGATTAAGATTATCAAATGTGCTTCACTTTGGTACAATCCTCTAATTTCCTTAAGGGATTGGCATTTTGTATCAATTTTCAAATGTATCTCTAACTCCATGTGTTTGTTAAAGCTAACCATCATAATTCGACACATGGAATTGCCCTCAATTCTTTTCTTTATCCATATCCTCAATATGATGAAAGCTTCCCCCTTTCTATCTCTAAATCCTAGATACACATGAGAAACTTATCAAACTTCCTTAAATTTTCCATATGGCTTCATTTAATATAATCACCATTAACCTATGAGGCAAACCTTAACTCAAGGAGTATAATCAAGGATCTCATTCTATCATCCAATAGCCATTTTTCTCTAACCCTCATGGATCAGTCGACTGCCCCCAGGGCAGTCGACTGCGAAAACTTATAGAGAGTTTCTGGTCTTGAGATCGGTCGACTGCCCCCAGGGCAGTCGACTGATACCTGATTTTCAGGGTTTTCAATCCAATTTCAGTAATCCCTAAATAATTCTACAAATCTCCAAAAAATCTAAAATTTTGTGGGGAGATTTGTGAAGCTTATATCTACTTGGGAAAAATATGTTTCCAAATAAATATACTCCAAATCCCAAGATTGGAACGAAACTCAAATTTCTCTAAAGTGTATCATTTAAACTTCTCCCAAATGTTCTAATTGTGACTTCTGTTGGTGCAGAAAGCACCCAAGTCGAACCTGGGTTTTGATAATGGCAAAAGGGTTCAAAAGTTAAGTCTTATTTGTTATCTATCATGCTACTCAAGTGTGCAAGGTAAAAAGTCCTAGCGAAGGACTGCTAGGCACTGGCGAAGGAATGCTAGGGTAAAAAGTCCTAGCGAAGGACTGCTAGGCACTGGCGAAGGAATGCCAGTGTAAAAAGTCCTAGCGAAGGACTGCTAGGCACTGGCGAAGGAATGCAAGGGTACTGAAGACCTAGCGAAGGAATGCTAGGCACCGGGCGAAGGACAGCTTGGTACCCAAGACCTGGCGAAGGACCGCTAGGCAAAAGTCCAACCGGAGGAGCCGGTTGGCATCAGGTACATTCTCCCGAGAGGAGTAGGTGAGGACGGGTTCCCCGTCGAGGGAACAGTAGGTGTCGGTTCGACCTAGGGTTCCATTTTGGAAACCCAAAGTCAGAACCAAGATAGCTAAGGCTGTATAAACTAACATCTTATTGTTTTATGTTGTTTTTGACTAACCCTGGATGCAGGACCGAAGGAACGAGTGTCTGCAGCTCAGAGAGCCTCAAAGGAGTGAGGCAAAGGCTGTGTAGGGCGCCCGAAGTGTCCCGGGCGCCCCCATGGTGAACACAAACAGTTGAAGCAAAGGAACTACGTCTGCAGCTCATGGGCAGGGCGCCCCCGTGCTCCCGGGTGCTCCTGTGCTCCCGAGCGCCCCCGCTGCTCCCGGGCGCCCCGGATGGTCCGGGCGTCCCCAGGTGAAGCTAACGAAGCAGATCCCATTGAAGCCAACGGATAAGAAAAGACCCGGTCAACCCGGGCACCCCCAGCGTTCAGGGCGCCCCCGTCAAAGCCTGATCTCGAGTTTTAAGGGATCAGAGCTGACCGAGACGGAAGCGGATCGGCTGACACGTGGGGGGGCGCCCCCGACGTCCCGGGCGCCCCCAGGGGCTATAAATAGGCCCTCAACCCTGTAACGACCCGGAAAATTCTCTTAATATTTTCTTAAAATATTAAGCATGTTTAAATAATTTTCCAAGGGACCTAGAAATATTAAGGAGAACTTTGGCTTAGAAAATCCATGTTTTCTCATTTAAATTGAGAAAACTAAGTACTAATGGGCTTTATGTGGGCTTTTTAGTACCATGATTATAGGTGGATTTCGGTAATAATTAGTATAAATATAAATAGGATTTAATTAGGCATATTAGAATGATTATGGGTAAGTCTTAGCCTAATTTTTCTATTTTAATGGAGAAATTAAGTACTAATGAGCTTTAAATGAGCTCCAAAAATGGGTATTAATTAGGTAAAATTAATATAAATTAGGAAAAATTAATATAAATATAAAATAATTTTATTTAGGAATATTAGCATAATTATGGATGATTTTAGGGGAATTTTCGAAATTTAGGGAAAATAAAAATAATAAAATAAATGAAATAAAAAATAAAATAAAAAATAAAGGTGCATGAGCCAAGGATTGAACCTTGGACCTCTTGGACAACCATACATGCTTTAACCAACTCACCTAGCAAGTGATTGTTAGGAGGAAATGAAGTGGATATTGGTTAAAGCATAGAAGAAGATGAAGGGTCATGGAGAGACTCTTCATTTACCTCCTTAATGGGCTATTAAAGGGGGGTTTTGGGAGTTACCTCTTCTTCCCATTACATTCATTTTCGAAACTCTTCCTCCCCTCATTCTTGCCGAGCACCAAGAAGGGGCTTTCCCCTTGGAAAAGCTTCCACCAAGGTTCCATCTCCTAGATCTAAAGTTTCTACAAGAGTACAAGGGCAAGGAGGGATCAAGGGTCAAGAGCTCTACAAGTTCTTTCTCTTTTAAGGTCTAAAAATCAAGAAATCCCAATGTAAGACTCCCTCACCTGTGGTATAATAGTTCCCTATGATTTTTATGATTTTTAGTATGATATATAGTGGTTGGTTTTCGAATTGGATGTTGAAAGGAAAGAAAACCGAGACCCTCATGTTTAAGGGTTTCGGCCACCATGATTTACAGGTCTATAATATTAATGCTAAAAATCATGATAATGTTATTTAATGTTCCCTTATGATGTGTAGTGGTTAAGTATAATTTTTGGAATTTTTGGA
>JAGFNQ010003022.1:0-30127 GCA_024364735.1 Boesenbergia rotunda | reverse complement strand
CTTGCTATATTCTTGTCTTTGCTAAGTGCTAAGTTAGATTCTTTCTTGTTTTCATTGGCTTAAACTTATATCTGTGATTGAAACGCTGTGAGAGGTTTTTCCACCGAGAAGGAGGTTGCTTTCTATCCGGTGTTAACCGGGGCTTGATCTGCCGACGATCAAGGATCGCCCACCTTAAGGGCACGCCAAGGAGTAGGGCTGTTGGGACCGGGTGCATGTTGACATGGATGCGGGTTCGTAATTTTAAAATTTATTACGTGCAGCGGAAGATTTAGCATAAATAATTTCCCAAATTATTTAACCACACATCTAAGCATGCAACCTTATATTGTGTAGACATGATCATATATTAAAATTTTGCAGAAAGTAAACTAATTTACTTAATACCTCGCGTAACTCGAAGGAAGGGACGAGATCCAACCGTAAGCGTCCCTTGGAAGCTCCGCCTCTATTCGCGTCCACGCCGAGTTTTCTTCGGGATGACTTCGCAAAGCCACGAGTTTCGTGCCGACAAGAACTACTAGATTCTCCAAAGGCACGACAAGAATACCAAGAGAGAGATGGGAAGACTAACCACCAAACGAAGAACGGAATCAAGATTCCGGGAGGAAGGAAGGAGTTGCGCCCGCTTCTTCTTCTTCTTCGGCAGCTGCTTGGTGGATGAAGCTCACGGCAACAAAGGGGTCCTCCTTTTAGGGCCGGCGGCACTAGAGGAGGAGAGGGAGAGAAGGAGAGAGAGAGAGGGCTTATTTCTAGATCTCTTAGATTAATCTCCAAGCCTTGCCTTGGTTCCTTTATATAGTAGCCTCTCAATCGCCAAGTCTCCTTTTTATGGAATAAATTTTCATAAGAAATTTATCATATAAATTTTTCTATGAATTATTCCATCATGCCAAGTTTTTATCATAATTTAATTTATGATAAAAACAACCATGTCTCCCTTTTCTTATGGAAAGAAATTTCTTTATATAAATTTCTTTATCATGGTAAATCAATCCATTATTGATTTTATAAAATAAACCAATCCATGGTTCATTTTAATTTCCATGAAAAATAAATCTCTTTATATAAATTTCTTTATCCATAATTTTATAAAACAAACCACGCTCGGTTTATTTTATAATTTGAACCAAAAATTCAGTTTTCCCCTTTTGTTGTGGCCGGCCAAACAAAGAGGGTGGGGACCCTCTTTGGCCGGCCAAACCCAATCTAAAACCATACGAATTAAACTCATTTAATTCATCCAATAAGTCTTCAAAAGACATAGTCATTTTATGTTTCCGATGCGTCTCTGAAAAATTCAGATTCGACTTATCTCTCTTGATCGGAAAATCCAATTTTCAACTCGTTTTAAATCCCTCAGATTACTCGTAGTGCGTGTGACTAAATAGGGTTTTGATTTATGTTGGCCGTCCATAATTAACCAATTATAGAACGATCATGAGTGGCACCTAGTAGTACATCATGATCCCCAATTAATCGAAAGATCAACGGTTGACCTCAGAAATTATTCTGAAACCCTTCAGCAGCTCTAATGAATCGTGCCTCATTCCCTTCACCATCTTATACCCACTTGGTTCAGGACACGGTCTATGTGTGTCAGTCCCCACTAGGCTGACTACGTCACACCTAGCCCAAGCAATGTCTTTCTCGTCCAACGGATTCTAATTACTCTCATGTATCTGAGAGATTCATACTCTGAACATGTGATGCTCTGGCCAGAGGCTTCGAGTAACAATCCGACGATAGGCGTTGGGTATACATCTCCTCGCAAGGAGTGGTGAATCCTTTGTAGGCTGTTGAAACATCTTCAGGCATTTTGGCTTATACCCAATCATCCTGGGTCCACACCTCCTTGGAGATGCTTGCTTAAGATGTCAAAGTATAAGTCTTCATGACCAAGATGACTTGAACACCGCAAGTCAAAGGAACATCGCACTTAAGCTGTAGTAAGAACTTCATTGACAAATCTATATGTAGATTACCATATGAAATTTTACAGCTAGTCACTCCAATGAACTAGTTCCCTTAACTAGCATTCATGTTTATCTCCGGACATCCCAATGTCACCAGCCAGTGAGAATCAGCTGATTAGAGAATAACACATGCTAGTCTCAACAGAATTGATAGTGTCCGTATTTATCAATTCATCGACTAGGGACAATTTCAATACTTCACAATTGCACATGTAGAGATAATCACTAGTTGTGAATTCATCACAAATTCTCTCATGCTGTGAATTGTATTACGGACATTCAGTAAATGAGTTTAAGATCTCAATCAAATTCACAAACATTTATACTCAAATAGTGAATATTCATTTATTAAAATAAATGATTACAATCATAAGGCGATTGCCTTAAGACACTTCTCTCACATTACTAACAGGGGCAAGTTATCCCCGAACCTTGTAAACCCTCCTTGTTAGCTATCTTGCTAGTTGGTTTCGTCTGTTTTTGTTTCCTGCATTTCTGCACTCTGTTTCTATTGTTTCCGCTGCCGTGCTACTAACCGTGAAGTGCAGAGAAACCCTAAAGCGACCTAAAGCGAAAGAAGTTTGTGTCTGGCTATATTCACCCCCCCTCTCTAGCCATCCGGGTTCCAACAAGTGGTATCAGAGCTTGGGGCTTTGTTTTTGCGGATTAACAACCGAGAGCTATCATCCATGGCGTTGAGAGAAGGATTTTCCACCACCCGACCTCCTTTCTTTGATGGCGCTGATTTCCAATATTGGAGATCAAAGATGGAGTATTATTTGAAGATGGACATCAACACTTGGTTCGCGGTGAAGGAGGGTTTCACTCCTCCTAAGGATGATGAAGGCAAGGAACTTGAATCATGGCGGTGGACAGCCGAACAAACTCGGAAGAGTGAAGCCGACGCGAAGGCGGTTGTCACTCTACAATGCGACATGAACAAAGACCAACTCATCAAGGTTGGTCCTTTCACAAGTGCAAAGGACTTGTGGAACAAGCTCATCGAACTCCACGAGGGCACCCGAGACTCAAGAATTGCCAAGAGAGATTTGTTTCTTAACCAATTACAAAATCTCTCCATGAAGGAAAATGAATAGGTAAGTGAGCTCCTTAGCCGGTTCAAGGAAGTCCTCAATGGGCTTCATTCGATTGATGAAAAGGTCGAGAATCGTGACCTTGTGAGGTATGTACTAAAAGCATTTCCAAGGAATGCTTTGTGGTCATCCATCGTGGATGCCTACAAAGTATCCAAGGATTTATCCATTGTTAAGTTAGATGATTTGTTTTGTGAAATGGAATTACATGAAATGGCTAACAAAGGCCCCAAGGAGAAGGGGATTGTCTTAGTTGCATGGGATCGATCCAATAAGAAGAAGAAGGAGAAGAAGAAGGAGAAGAAGAAGGAGAAGGAAGTCACTTCATCTTCATCCTCTTCCGAATCCGAGTCCGATTCTGAGGAAGATGGCAGCGGCTCCTCATCCTCCGAGATGGCGAACTTTGTGAGAAGGATGATGAGAAGGGGTCGACGCTTCAAGAGTAGATATCAGAGCCAGGTTCCGAGATACCTTGTGGACTTGTGGAGTTTTCGGTGTCTATCTGATACCAATTTAATGTTGGTATCAGAGCTCAAGTTATCGGATACCTTGAGGACTTGTGGATTTACGGTGTCTATCTGATACCAATTTAATTTTGGTATCAGAACGTAGGTTTGCGATGCCTACTTGTTTTACGAGTTTTTCGGATTTGTTCGGAGTAGTTTTATCGATGTGATTGCACTTTGGGACTTGGTGCGATGGGACTTCTTCTGGCGATAGATATTTCTTTTGATCTCTTGTATCCCTTATCCTAGTTAGGATGGGTAGAAATTCTCTTGTATTATTGGATCTTGCTACCATTCCTGTATTTAGGTATGGGTAGAAATTCTCTCATGTTATTGGATCACGTTATTATTCTTGTACCCGTCTAGTAACTTGGTTAGATTTGATGACTTAAAGTCAATCAGTTTATAATAATCATGGTTAGGATCGACTATCAAGGAGATTAGCTGGCTTGTTGTGGACTTGACTAAATGTGGAGAATGTTAATTCATGTGTGATACCGATATACGGGTTGGAAGACGAGTGTTAAACTTATCAGCAAGATATTGGAGGTTAAGGATTTTTTATTTTTCCTAGACCTTATTATTATTCATAGTACTTGTACTAGTTACTATCAGCTGAGTGAGGACTAGGGATGTCTACCGTAATTGGCTCGATCAATATTAGATCCATTCACTTTAACTCATGGAGCTGCATGCTTTTTATGTTACGTATAGCTGGACTGATAATCTAGACGTCATATCTTGAGTACATGATCTGCATTGATGCAGTAGGGTAGCATTAGCTACATATTATTACGATTGGTAGAGGATTGACACATTCTGTTCCTTGGGGGCTTTGAATATGGATCACTTGTACTTGGTAGTTAACCTAGAAAGTATATGTTGATGGGTGATTCAAGCTAATACGAAAAAGTGTGGAGCTAGTTGCTTGACACTATTGGGTTACCACTTGTACTTAGTCTGAATAACCAAGAAGGTGTCTACGGACTTATGATTTGTGCGGAGGCAAATCACTTACAAGGTTAGGTCACCTCTAGTTAGATGTTATCAAGGACGACCTGTGGGGAAATAAAAGAATTGCTTCATGAGTATGTTGAGATACTCCTGAGAGATTGCACGTCTCTATCTCCTTGTTATGGGGTAGGACCTCAGAGGGTTTTGACCATGGATTGTATTGGATTACGAGTCGACGGTCGGTGTGACTCGCTAGTTGCTACGCTAGTCTACGAGGGATTTTGATTCATAGATTTGGTATATATAGTTAGATAATCTTGATGGTGCATCGGGATGTACGACTCGTTTAGGGTACGGATGATGTGGAGATAGCTGTATCCTTACCTCTCGGTCAGATATCGGACATTAATCAGGAGGTCAAAGATGTCCACTGGTTTACAATTATTATACCCCCATCGTGGACCTATTAGTTCACCGGATGATAAGGTTGTTATCACTGTGGACTTTCTCGTTGGTGTTGAGAGGTGGATTGAGATTGACGAATCTCTATGATATGTTGTATTTTGACGATTCTATTAGTATGGACCTGTCGGATTTGTAGCGGTTTGATGGATCATTGGGTGGATAAATGATCTTTCGGTGGTTGATTATTTAGGAAGTTTGTTATTGATAACAGCATATGATAAGACGTATTGACATAATCTTTAAATTATATGATATCTTCTGATGGTCTATTGGAGGATATATATATATATATATATATATATATATATATATATATATATATATATATATATATATATATATATATACACACACACACACATATATTTGACTTGTGATGTTTGAGAGGATGTCATTGACTTGGGGATACTCGGGTGATACTTATGAATGTGACGTTTTACGTTTGAGGATCGGAGTATAGACTTGGCACCAGTGATCTTAGGATTGAGTGCCCTGGATAGTTGTGATGATTGCGTGGTTGTTCGGATGTATCTGGTTATTGGATAATAACCTCTGGATTAATATCTCCAGTTGTTTCGTAGCGGTGTAATCTTTGGGTATCATATGAATTGATTGCTCGTGATGATTACATACATATTTAGCTGCTAGTGTGTGTCGTATGAGGAATGGTGAAATTTGGAGGACCAAATTTTTATTAGTGGAGGAGAATGTAAAATACGGTTAAAATATATATATATATATATATATATATATATATATATATTTAATATTAATAATGAAATAGAATATATAAAAAAATAAATGAATTATGTGTATAAATATATATTTGGAAAAGTTATATACAATCTGTTGGATCGAGAGAACCGATAGAGGGGGGGGTGAATATCGGAAAATGTTCGGATTTAAGATAGAGAATTTGCACAGCGGAAGATAAAAAATAAAACACGCAGACACATTGATTTTTACTTGGTTCGGAGCCTAGGTCGATTCCTACTCCAAGGCCCACGATCGTTGATCGTTTACTTTGGGTAATTCTATATGAGGCGCAAAAGTAGTTTACAAAGATTGATTACAGGAATAAGTGCAGTAAATTAAAAATCACTCTTCTTTACCGACGTCCGGAGTAGATTGACTTTTTCCGGAGCAGCAGGACGTCGTCGGCTCGAGTTGGGAGGTTTCCGGAGGAAGGCGCGAGAGCAGAAGAGCGTTGAAGCGTTGAATCAAGTGATGCTTGAAGCCTGGGGTCGAGGGCCCTTTATATAGGGCCTGGGGCGCCCGGAACGTCGGGGCGCCCCCCCCCCCACGTGTCGGTTGATCCGGCAACTGCTCGGTCAGCTTCTGATCCCTTTACCTTCGGGATCAGTTTTGACCGGGGCGCCCGGATTGACCGGGTCAAAGTTTCATCTGCTGGCTTCGAGGGGAGCTGCTTCGGCATTTGGTGCTGGGGGCGCCCGGAGCAGTGGGGGCGCCCGGAACACCCGGGGCGCCCCGACAGATAACTGTCGAAGCGCGTTTTTGCTCTTGCTGATTTGTGTTCACCTTGGGGGCTCCCGGAACATCCGAGGCACCCTGCTCAGCTTCTGCCTCACTCCTTTGAGGCTCTCTGAGCTGCAGACACTCAGTCCTTCGGTCCTGCATCCAGGGTTAGTCCAAAAAGCAGAAATATTAATATTTTATACAGCCTTAGCTGTCTTGGTTCTGACTTTGGGTCTCCTAAATGGAACCCTAGGTCGAACCGACGCCTACTGTTCCCTCTCGACGGGGAATGCGTCCTCACCTACTCCTCTCGGGAGAATTTACCTGATGCCAACCGTTCCTCTGGTTGGACTTTTGCCTGGCGGTCCTTTACCAGGTCTTGGATACCGAGCTGTCCTTCGCCCGTTGCCTAGCAGTCCTTCGCTAGGGCTTTAGTCCCAAGCTGTCCTTCGCCTGGTGCCTAGCAGTCCTTCGCTAGGGCTTTTTCCCTGGCATTCCTTCGCAGTGCCTAGCAGTCCTTCACTAGGCTTTTACCCTGCATTCCTTCCCAGTGCCTAGTATTCCTTCACTAGGGCTTTTTGCTCTGGCATTCCTTCGCCAGTGCCTAGCAGTCCTTCGCTAGGACTTTTTAACCTGCATACTAGAGTAACTTGTTAGACAACAAGTGAGACTTAACTTTTGAGCCCTGTTGCCATTATCAAAACTCAGGTTCGACTTGGGTGCTTTCTGCACCAACAATCTCCCCCTTTTTGATTTATGATAACCCTGGTTCAAAAAAGTTAAGTTTAATCAATGCATGTAAAAACATTAAGTTTTGTTCCCTCCCCCTGGAAGGATTCTCCCCCTAGATTTTTTCAAAAATTCGTGGGGTTCTAAGTTTGAGGAAAAAAATTTTTCTTAGAATTTAACAGAAGGCTTTTGTTAAAACTGATTTTTGCACTTTTGAAAACTTTTAGGTACTTGGAAATCTTTTGACAACTTTAATTTTTAAAAGTACATAGAAGAGGTTTTTGGAAGCATGAGTTTAGCGTACTTAGAAAAATTTTGAAGTCTTAAGTTTTTAAAGTACTCAAAAGGTTTTTGAAAGTTTAACTTAAGTACCAAAAAAACTTAAGTACTTTAGAAAATTTTTGACAAGCTCTAGTACTTAGTAAATTTTTGAGAAGCTTAAGTACTTAGAAAATTTTGACAGGCTTAAGTACTTAGAAAATTTTGACAGGCTTAAGTACTTAGAAAATTTTTGAAAAGCTTAAGTACTTAGAAAATTTTTGAAAAAGCTTAAGTACTTAGTAAAATTTTTGAAAAGCTTAAGTACTTAGAAAATTTTTGAAAAGCTTAAGTACTTAGAAAAATTTTGAAAATTTGAGAAGCTTAAGTACTTAGTAAGATTTTGAAAATTTGAGACGCTTAAGTACTTAGTAAGATTTTGAAAATTTGAGAACTTAAGTACTTAGTAAAGTTTTGAAAATTTGAGAACTTAAGTACTTGGTAAAGTTTTTTTAAAAGCTTAAGAACTTAAGTACTTTAGTAACCTTTTGAAAACTTTAGGTACTTTGAGAAACTAGGTACTTTTTGAATAAAGGATAGAAAAAAATTTGAGCTAGAAAATTTTAAATTCTCTCCTTTCCTATCTCTCCCCCTTTGCCATATATCAAAAACAGATAAATATAGCAGAAATTAAATTGCATAATGGAAGTAACTTTCATAAAGAAAAAATATTTGCTGATTTTGCTGTACTGAACCAATTCATGATAAGACTTTAAACCAAATCAGTTGATTTTCTCTTGTAGGGACCTGTCTAACCCAATTAGCTACTCACTAACTGTTATAAACAGTAGCTTTTGCTAGGGTTAGTCAAGTTAAGTGTTTCTGTTCAAGTTAGATTTTCTAAACTTGACACTTAACTTGATTGCTGTATGAGTTGTATTTAGTGCCCCAATTACTGCAGATGCACTGACTTAAAGCATCTTGAATTGAGGCAAAGACCTAAGCATCTCAACCCTTTCTAGGTTATCAATCAAAAGTACCCTAAGGTGCTTGTGAGATGCTGGCTTCTAAGTCTATAGGTGCATGCAGTTCTAGGGTTAGGGCCTAGGCTAAGTCCATTTGCGAAAAAAGCCCTAGTTTTGAAAGGGGGTAGTTTTGAAATAAAACTAAGTCGGAAAAAAAACTCATTTTAAAAACAACAGTTTTTCAAAATTCTTTTAGAAACTGATTTTTAAATTAAGTAAAGCAAAGAAAATCAAAAGCAGAGTTAATCTATTCTACAGAGCACAATCCTAACTCAGATACTCAAGTAGTCAAACAGAATAGGTTACCTAGTCAAACAGAGGTACAGTAGCGTCAAACATAAGTCATGTTTTGGTTACTTAGTACAATGCAGAAATAGACTAGCTATGAAGAAGGCCCAGGGTGGTCAGATGGGCCGGGCTGCCATGAATCGAATCGTGCCATCATCTCAATGTATCTCGCATCAGCCACTTCTCGATCGGCTCTACGAGCGTCCATCTGCTCGATGTGATAGGCCTCGACCTCCTCTCGGAGGCTGTGGATCTCCGTCTGTATCTGTGTGAGGTGCTGGTAGAGAGTCGGTGGTGGAGGCTCGTCTATGTGTGCTCGGGCTGCTGCTGCTATATCTCCAACATCAACATCGACCTCCTCATCTGAGTCGATCGGAGCCCCGGCCTGCTGTCGTCTCCAACTCAGAACCCCGGTGGCCGATACCTCTAGACCCGCTAACGAGAAGTTCCTAAATCCTATTTCATCAAAGTCGGTCATAGCGTTATTTCACCCACGGTAATGTCGCGACCGTGGTGATGAAGGAGAGAGGTGATGATGTGGCAAAATGGAGTGCGCACTCGTCCCTGGGTCGTAACACTGGACGCATGCAGAATAGTATGAAACATGTGTAGTCCAATGTCAATGTCAAGGTGATGGACTAGGGCATACAAAAGAAAGGCATGAAAAGGTCGCATGGTCCCGAGATCTCTAGTGGAGAGTGGTAAGATACAGCGGACCAGGACTCTGTACAGGGCATAGTCCTGTGCCTGAAGGTCAACGGCTTGGAATCGTCTATTTGGGGGGAGTCTAGCTTCCCTATAGAAGTAGGAGTGGATAGTGTCTAAGGTGATGTGAGAGTAGGGAGGATCAAATGGAGGATTCCTAGGTGGATAGCAGCAAAATGTGGACTGGGAGGGTCGTAGTCCAAGGAATCGGTTCAGCAAAGTAGGGGTGATAGACAGAGGTATCCCTTGAACAGTAGTGTGAAACATGAGATTATCTTGTCGAACTATGTTATTGTAGAATTCTGCACATAAGGATTCATTAATGGTATGAGTGCAGAAGACAAGATTATCTAATTGATAGAAATTTATAATATTCATGGCTACGGGGCATGATTGAGTAAAGAAATGTCTATTAAGATAGCTTGTCTTAATAGGCTTGTAAATGGTTTGAGCAAATTTATTACATAATTCTAGAGTGGGGAACCTAGGGTCGGGACTTGGTTCGGCACCGGGGTTGGCCGGGTTTGGTCGACGTCTTCTAAGAGAAGGAGTTTAAAAGAAGTATGAAGGTATTTAAAAATTAATTTAAATGCAATAAAAATTATACCGGGCAGCTCGGGGAGGCATGGTTGAGGACGAGAGCTTGCAAGGTCTCTTGATCTTCTTGTAAGGAAGGAAGGGTGGAAGGAAGTTGGTTTTGGTGTGGGAAGAAGAGGAGGTTTGGATGCCTTTATATAGGCATTTCAATGGGGGCGCCCGGAGTGCTCCGGGCGCCCGGGTCAGTGGTCTCTGCCATTGGCAGAGACCGGGTCTGGTTGGGGGCGCCCGGAGTGCTCCGGGCGCCCGAGTCAGGCTGCTTTTGCAGCTTTGGCTGCAGTGATTGTAATGGGGGCGCCCGCGTGGTTCCGGGCGCCCTGGTCAAAGGTCAGAGTCAGCTTTATGTCTCGAGGGAAGGAAAAGGTATGGCGGGGGGCGCCCGCGTGGTTCCGGGCGCCCGGGATAGTATAGGTAAAGACAAATTTTATGTCTTGTCATCATTTAACCATGGTTTAATCGGTTTGACCATGGTTTGACCGTGTTGACCATGATTTGACCACGTTTACCATGGTTTGACCATGTTGACCATGGTTTGACTATGTTGACCATGGTTTGACTATGATCTGAAATACAGGATTAACTCATAATATAGGCATCAAAGAATTTCCAATTGAGTCTTAATCCTACTGTCTCACCCAATCTAGGGTTTTCAATCACGTTAGCCTTATAGGTTTTGTGAGACAGGTTTTGATAAGTAAAGTTATTTTGAAAAATTATTATTTATTTTGTAAACCTTAAATTAAATTTTTGAAAACAGTTAAATTTATTTTGAAAGGAAATGTTTGAATCTAACTTAACTGAAAATTTGTGTTAGATTTGAATTTTACAAAAAGTAATTTGAATTTGAAATTCAAAAATTGGCTTCCAGGTCTTGGCGAGGCACTAGGCCTTCTTTGGCCGTAGCCTTATTGGATCATCAACCCTTTCCTTGACAAAGCCGTTTAATGAAATTTCATTTTCAAAATTAATCTTTGAAAAAGTTCTGGTCTAACTAGTTTGGGTTTTGGATCGGTAGCTTCGGCTAGTTTCACCAGTCTAAAGAGACCAAGTAAACTTGATCTTATTAGAATTGGTTTCCCTAACGTACTATCATCTCACCTCCACCCAATACTATGTTGTCAAATTTCAGTTAAGTTTGTTTAGTCCTTATACTAACCATTCCTAAGTCTAAGCATGGTAAATTGCAGAAATTAAACAAACAACCAAACAAGCAGATTGCAAGCAAATATTAACTTTTATCTAACAATAAATATAGTTTTCAGTTTGGCTCCCCCTGGACTAAAGCCACGGTAATGATTAGGCAAGATGTGAATCTTGTCCTTGGGGATCCAATACTGATTTGATCCAGTTGGTTTATTCAGGTACAGTTTAGGTACCCATGCCTGAATTTTACCTCTGGACTGATTCAGTACAGCAAGGTAAGATCTTTGTCGGGATTTGGTTCTATAGCCAAGTCCGGATCGATTTAGAACGGACTTCTGTTTTCCAAGAATCATGTCAAGACCCTTGGAACCAGAAGTGAATCGTTCTAAGGCTGATCTAAGATCCTTAACCTGAGTTTTCAGGGAGGAATTCTCTTTCTCAAGTTTTTCAACTTGATTAGAGGTTCCTTCTTGAACCTTCTCGGTTAAGGATTTAGAGTCAGCTCCCTCTTTCAGGAGTTTTACTTCCTGTCGGAGGGATTCGACTCGGAGTTTGGCTTTTGCCAAATCTCGAGAAAGATATGAAATGAGTTCATTTAATTGACTTCTATTGAAACCACTTACCTTGATTTCGCCGTCTTCTGAAAAGGTTAGTCTGTCGTCGTCCTGTTCAGATTCTGACTCGGTCTCGACTTCTTCTGAGGCGGTCAGGGCTAGTAGGTTTGACTGGGGTGCTTCTTCTTCTTCTTCTGAGGAAGATTCGTCCCATGTTGCTTGGAGCGCTTTCTTTCTTCTTGTCTTTTTGATCTCCTTTAGGTTTGGACACTCCGTCTTGTAGTGGCCCTTCTTCTTGCACTCGTAGCAAGTCACGTTGGGCTTGTTTTTGTCATTTGTGGGTTCAGCTGGTTCGTCCTTTCTTCGGTTGGCCTTCCTTCTGTTGGTTTGGTTCTTTAACTCTTTATAGTAGCTTCGGGCCAATCGGACCAGCTTCGGTCGATCTCCTTCTTCGTCTTCTGAGTCTGAGTCTGAGTTAGACTCGGGTTCAGGTTGTGGCTTTTTCTTTGTTGTCCTTCCAGCTTTTCCTGCAACAAAGGCAATACCTTTCTCGGCCATATTGCAGTTAGTCTGTTCATGAAGTTCTAATTCGGAAAATAATTCATCTAGTTTAATTTTTGAGAGATCCCTTGAAACCTTGTATGCATCTACCATAGATGCCCACAAGGTGTTTCTAGGGAAAGCGTTTAAGGCATACCTTATTAGGTCACGGTTTTCGACCTTGTGACCTATAGTGTGAAGACCGTTCATCAATTCTTGGATGCGTGCGTGAAGTTGGGCTGCTGTTTCGTTGTCGGCCATCTTGATGGTATACAATTTGTTTAGGAGCAGATCTCTTTTACTGATCCGAGTGTCTGATGTTCCTTCGTGCAGCTCGATCAATTTTGCCCACAGCTCCTTAGCACTGTTGAAGGGGCCCACCCGGTTCAGCTCCTCTTTTGTTAAACCGCATTGTAGGGTCTGTGTTGCCTTTGCATCGGCTTCTATTTTGCGCTTCAGAGCGGTGTCCCATTCTGAGTAGCTTTGAGGAACTCCTTCAGCATTTTTGGGTATCTCCAGTCCGGACTGGATGATAATCCACATGTCCACCTGAGTTTTCAGGTGGACCTCCATTCGACTTTTCCAGTAAGAAAAGTCTTCTCCACTGAAAAGTGGAGGTCTGGCGGTGCTAAATCCTTCTTGCATGGCCATTTAACCTGAAAAAAATAACTAACAAAAAAAATTCCCAAGACTTGGTCTTGGATTAGCAGTGCGGGATAAGAAAATAAAATATCGAGAGGTGTTGCACCAACCTCGATTAACGGGAAAAAAATTCGAACAAAAAACTTAGAAGAAATTCGAACGAGAAAAAAAAAGAATAAATCCGAAAAATTTTCAAACTGGTGGTTGCACCAAGTTTGAACTTCCCCGCTCTGATACCACTTGTTGGATCGAGAGAACCGATAGAGGGGGGGTGAATATCGGAAAACGTTCGGATTTAAGATAGAGAATTTGCACAGCGGAAGATAAAAAATAAAACACGCAGACACAGTGATTTTTACTTGGTTCGGAGCCTAGGTCGACTCCTACTCCAAGGCCCACGATCGTTGATCGTTTACTTTGGGCAATTCTATATGAGGCGCAAAAGCAGTTTACAAAGATTGATTACAGGAATAAGTGCAGTAAATTAAAAATCACTCTTCTTTACCGACGTCCGGAGTAGATTGACTTTTTCCGGAGCAGCAGGACGTCGTCGGCTCGAGTTGGGAGGTTTCCGGAGCAAGGCGCGAGAGCAGAAGAGCGTTGAAGCGTTGAATCAAGTGATGCTTTGAAGCCTGGGGTCGAGGGCCCTTTATATAGGGCCTGGGGGCGCCCGGAACGTCGGGGGCGCCCCCCCCCCACGTGTCGGTTGATCCGGCAACTGCTCGGTCAGCTTCTGATCCCTTTACCTTCGGGATCAGTTTTGACCGGGGTGCCCGGATTGACCGGGTCAAAGTTTCATCTGCTGGCTTCGAGGGGAGCTGCTTCGGCAGTTGGTGCTGGGGGCGCCCGCAGCATGCGGGGCGCCCGGAGCAGTGGGGGCGCCCGGAACACCCGGGGCGCCCCGACAGATAACTGTCGAAGCGCGTTTTTGCTCCTGCTGATTTGTGTTCACCTTGGGGGCGCCCGGAACATCCGGGGCGCCCTGCTCAGCTTCTGCCTCACTCCTTTGAGGCTCTCTGAGCTGCAGACACTCAGTCCTTCGGTCCTGCATCCAGGGTTAGTCCAAAAAGCAGAAATATTAATATTTTATACAGCCTTAGCTGTCTTGGTTCTGACTTTGGGTCTCCTAAATGGAACCCTAGGTCGAACCGACGCCTACTGTTCCCTCTCGACGGGGAACGCGTCCTCACCTACTCCTCTCGGGAGAATTTACCTGATGCCAACCGTTCCTCTGGTTGGACTTTTGCCTGGCGGTCCTTTACCAGGTCTTGGATACCGAGCTGTCCTTCGCCCGTTGCCTAGCAGTCCTTCGCTAGGGCTTTAGTCCCAAGCTGTCCTTCGCCTGGTGCCTAGCAGTCCTTCGCTAGGGCTTTGTTCCCTGGCATTCCTTCGCCAGTGCCTAGCAGTCCTTCGCTAGGGCTTTTACCCTGGCATTCCTTCGCCAGTGCCTAGTATTCCTTCACTAGGGCTTTTTGCTCTGGCATTCCTTCGCCAGTGCCTAGCAGTCCTTCGCTAGGACTTTTTAACCTGCACACTAGAGTAACTTGTTAGACAACAAGTGAGACTTAACTTTTGAGCCCTGTTGCCATTATCAAAACTCAGGTTCAACTTGGGTGCTTTCTGCACCAACACAATCATTATAAATAGAAGGTTAAAATTGGAAATAATCAGAGGGAAAATATTGGAAGAATTTTCTAGAATTTTTGGAATTAATTGCGGATTTAATTGGATTGAGTTGTTTTGGAATTATTTAAGGAAAGGTTTGATTTTTCGGAATATATATATAAAAGGAAGAGTTTGAATATATATAAATATATATGAAGCCTGTGCTTTTAAGTCCCGTGCCCTAACCTCCATGCGCCGTCGCGGAGCGTCGCCCTCTCCCCGTGTGCTGTCGCCGAGCGTCACCCTCACCCCCACTCGCGATCTCGTCGTCGCTGGCACAGGAGGCAGCATCTCTCTCTCTCACGAAGGAAGCCGATCGTCGCTACCTCCCTCTCATGCCGGCATCGGGCTGCCCTTGCGCAAGGAGACGGATTGTCGGCGTCGCCTACCGCTGCTCTCCACCGGTGTCGACCTATGTCGTGACCTAGCTTCCTATTGTTGTGCCACCACGTGATCTTGCCGCCCTCCTTCTTGATCGCCGACCCTTCGCCGTGCTGTGCCGTCGATGCCATCAACCATCATCGACTGCGATCGTTTCTACATCCGGCGGCATGAGTCTAGAATGGCGAGCCACCCGACACTGAGCTATTCCCTCCCTGAGTCGACGCCCACGCCATCGCTTGGCCCTCTTCCAAGATTCTGCTCTGTTCTACCCCTAGCCGTGCCGATCCACTCCAACAGCTCGACTCTGCAATCATCCCATGCTGTATGTCGCTTTTCCTTGATGGTGTAGTGGTCGTCGTCCATGCGTGCAGTCAAGTCCGGCTGCTGATCCCACCTTGGTGCTTCGAACGACACCACCGATCTGTGGGTGAGTTTTGGTTGTTAATTAATATTAGGATTGATTAATTAGGATGCGATTCATTGATTAATATTGGATGGTTAGCGATTATAACAGTTAATGGGGATAATTGAATTAAATGATCACTAGATGGTTTTGTGGTGGTGATTAACGGTATTATGGTTCGTTTAATGTGTAATTAGATGTTGGGATAGATTAATTAAAGATTAATCTATTTAATTATAAGATTAGTGAATCTCATGTTTGTATTGTTAATGGGAATGAAATAATTGGAAAGTATAAATATTTGACTAGTTAATGCATCGATTAATTAATTGTTACTAGGTTGTTAATTAGTATTTTTGGATTAGATGAAGTGGTAGTTGTGGAAGTTGACCTCTCCAAGCTCTTAGAAGTTAGATTTGGATTTAGGTTTAGTTATTTGGTTTATAGTAGATCTTAGCCATGGTTTATATGTTATGCTTCAGGGTTATGATTTTCAATTTGAAGCAGACTCTCGGACGTGAAGGCACTTAGCACGATCTACATTTAAGGCGGGTACCCTTTGACTTATCTTGTTGATATTGTCATATTGCTATTGTTGGGACCGGGTGTATGATGACAAGGATACGGGTTCGTAAAATTTTAAATTTTTACGTGCAGCGGAAGAATTAGCATAAAATAATTTCTTAAATTATTTTAACCACGTATCTAGCATGCAACCTTATGATGTGTGGACATGATCATAAATTAAAACTTTACGGAAAAGTAAACTAATTTACTTTGTACCTCGCGTAACTTGAAGAAAGGGACGAGATCCAACCGTAGCGTCCCTTGGAAGCTCCGCCTCTATTCGCGTCCACGCCGAGTTCTCTTCGGGATGACTTCGCAACGTCACGAGTTTTGTGCCGACGAGAACTACTAGATTCTCGGAAGGCACAACTAGAAGAACAAGAGAAAAGAACGGAAACTAACCAACAAGAAACGGAATCAAAATTCCGGGAAGAGAGGAGTTGCGATCCGCTTCTTCTTCTTCTTGTTTGGCTCCTTCTTGGTGATGGTTGCTCACGCCAATCTCAAGGTGATGTGACGGAGGTGCGCCGGCCCTAAGGGGAGGAGGCGCCGGCCCTAGGGTTGAGGTGCGCCGGCTCTTGCAAGAAGAAGTGGGCGCCGACCCTAGGAGAAGAGAGAAGAAGAGGGAGAGATTAAGAGAGAGGGAGAGAATTAATCTCTTGATTACTATCTTGATTGGAATTCAAGGCTTGCCTTTGGTCATTTATATAGTAGCCTCTCCCTTGCTAAGTCTCCTCTTTAACGGAATTAACGGAATTAGTTTTCATAAGAAATTTATCTTATAAATTCTCTTATGAATTATTCCGTTTAAACCAAGTTTTATTATAATTAACTTTATAATAAAACAAATTCATCTCTCCTTTAATTATGGAATAAATTTTACAAGAAATTTATAAACTTTCTTATTATGAAAAATCAATTCATAATTGATTTTATAAAATTAGAATAAACCATTCCATGGATCATTTTAATTTTCATAAAAGAAAAAATTTCTATAAATTTATTTATATAAATTTCTCTACACAAATTTATTTATCCATAATTTATAAAACAAATCACGCTAGATTTATTTTATTAATTAAACCAAATAAATTGGTTTCTTCCCCTTGTTGTGGCCGGCCAAACCAAAGGGATTTAGCACCCTCTTTGGCCGGCCAAACCAAACCGAACCGATCGCGAATTAAACTCATTTAATTCGCCCGATAAGCCTTCAAAAGACTTAGCCATTTTAAGTTTCCGTTGCGCCTCTGATTAACTCAGATTCGACTTATTTCTCTTGATCGGAAAATCTAATTTTCAACTCGTTTTAAATCCCTCGGATTACTCGTAGTGCGTGTGACTAAATAGGCTTTCGATTTATGTTGGCCGTCTATAATCAACTAATTATAGAACGATCATGAGTGGCACCTAGTAGTACATCATGACCCCCAATTAATCGAAAGATCAACGGTTTGACCTCAGAAGTAATTCTGAAACCCTTCAGCAGCTCTAATGAATCGTGCCCCATTCCCTTCACCATCTTATACCCACTTGGTTCAGGACACGGTCTATTTGTGTCAGTCCCCACTAGGCTGACTACGTCACACCTAGCCCAAGTCGTGTCTTTCTCGTCCTTGGATTTCTAATTACTCTCATGTATTTAAGAGACTCGCACTCTAAACATGATATGCTCTGGCCAGAGGCTTTGAGTAACAATCCGACGATAGGCTTGGGTATACATCTCCTCGCAAGGAGTGGTGAATCCTTTGTAGGCTGCTCAAACATCTTCGGGCACTTCGGCTTATACCCAATCATCCTGGGTCCACACCTCCTATGAGATGCTTGCTTAAGATGTTAAAGTATAAGTCTCCATGACCAAGATGACTTGAACACCGCAAGTCAAAGGAACATCGCACTTAAGCCGCAGTAAGAACTTCATTGACATATCTATATAGATTACCATATGAAGTTTTACAGCTAGTCACTCCAATGAACTAGTTCCCTTAACTAGCATCCATGTTTATCTCCGGACATCCCAATG
The DNA here is from genome assembly GCA_024364735.1 of Boesenbergia rotunda. Taxonomy (NCBI): domain Eukaryota; kingdom Viridiplantae; phylum Streptophyta; class Magnoliopsida; order Zingiberales; family Zingiberaceae; genus Boesenbergia; species Boesenbergia rotunda. The sequence continues at coordinate 12,136 of JAGFNQ010003022.1, read as the reverse complement.
TCACCAGCCAGTGGGAATCAGCTGATTAGAGAATAACCCATGCTAGTCTCAACAGAATTGATAATGTCCATTTTTATCAATTCATCAACTAGGGATATTTTCAATACTTCACAATTGCACATTTAGAGATAATCACTAGTTGTGATCCCATCACAAATTCTCTTATGCTGTGAATTGTATTGCGGACATTCAGTAGATGAGTTTAAGATCCCAATCAAACACACAAACATGTGTACTCAAATAGTGAATTATCATTTATTAAAATGAATGTTTACAATCATAAGGTGATTGCCTTAGGACACTTCTCTCATATCACTAACAAACTCCCACTTGGCCTAATGCCAATCGCTACGGTATCCAATACCACAGGCTCTAACATGACCCTCAAACTTGCTCTGAGGCAAGGCCTTAGTTAAAGGATCCGCTAAATTCCTTTCAGTGGGAATTTTCTCAATTTGTATATCATTCCTACTTATAATCTCTCTGATCAGATGATAGCGGCGAAGCACGTGTTTGGATCGCTGATGAGACCTTGGTTCCTTTGCTTGTGCAATAGCTCCATTGTTGTCGCAATAAACCGGTATTGCTTCATCAATGGTTGGAACCTCACCAAGTTTTGAGACAAACTTCTTGATCCAGACTGCTTCCGTGGTAGAATCTGCTACGGTGTCTTATTTGGAACTCTTCCAACTTATTGCGCCTCCATTCAAAGTAAATACGTATCCACGTATACCCACGTATTACCATATCTCCTTCTCCATATATTAGGAACACATCCTTAGTTCTTCTTAAGTACTTAAGGATTGTCTTGACAGCCGCCCAATGATCCATTCCTGGATCAGATTGATATCTACTCGTGACGCTCAGAGCATACGATACATCGGGCCTTGTACATAACATAGCATACATGATAGATCCTATCGCGGATGCATAGGGAATCTTATTCATACAAATCCTCTCGTCTTCTGTGCGCGAACACATAGACTTTGAAAGGTTGATCCCATGCCTGATGGGAAGGTAACCTTTCTTGAATTCCGACATGCTAAACCCTTTTAGCACTCGGTCTATATATGTAGACTGCGAAAGACCAAGCAACCGTTTTGATCTATCTCTATAGATTCTAATCCCAAGGATATAGGTTGCTTCTCCCAGGTCTTTCATGGAGAAAGTTTTGGACAACCAAATTTTAACTGATTGTAAGACTGATATATCGTTTCCTATAAGTAATATGTCATCGACATATAATACTAGGAATACGACTGCACTCCCACTAACCTTCTTGTACACACAAGGTTCGTCAGGATTTTGTGAGAAATCAAACTTTTTGATTGTCTCATCAAAATGGATGTTCCAGCTCCTAGATGCTTGCTTCAGTCCATATATGGATCGTCGAAGCTTGCATACTTTGGTTTTATCAACCGATGTGAAACCTTCAGGTTGTATCACGTATACATCCTCAAGCAGGTTTCCATTAATGAAAGTTGTTTTCACATCCATTTGCCATATCTCATAATCATACTACGGCCAGGAGCATCCGAATGGACTTACCTTCCATGTCAGTTTTCTTCTTGAAAACCCACTTGCACCCTATGGGCTTAATCCCTTCAGGTGGGTTAACCAAGTCCCATACTTGATTTTCGTACATGGAATCCATTTCCGATTTCATGGCCTCAAGGCATTTTTCCCTTTCTGAACTTTTCAGAACATCTTCATAACTGATAGGTTCGTCATTGCTTATGAGTAACACGTCGTTCGATTCACTTATGAGAAATCCGTATCTCTCTGGAATATTGCGTGTCCTATCAGACCTACGAAGTGTTGGTGTTGTTTTAGGTTCAACTGATAGCTCATCACTATGAGTTATCGGTTGTGGGTCTAGACTAGGTGTCTCTGTAATGTCTATTGGAGTTTCTTGAACTTCATCAAGTTCAATGTCACTCCCACTGTTTTCTTGAAAAAGAAATTCTTTTTCTAGAAATACAACATGCCTTGAAACAAACACCTTTTGTTCCAAGGGATGATAGAATTGGTAACCCTTCGTTTCCTTAGGGTATCCAATAAATAGACATTTATCAGACTTAGCATCCAATTTGTCTGATACAATCCGCTTCACATAAGCAGGACAACCCCATATCTTAAGGTGAGTTAAGTGAGGTTTCTTACTATTCCATATCTCATATGGAGTAGTAGAGACTACCTGTTGGGACCGGGTGCATGTCGACAAGGATACGGGTTCGTAAAATTTTAAAAATTTTACGTGCAGCGGAAGAATTAGCATAAAATAATTTTCTAAATTATTTTAACCACGTATCTAGCATGCAACCTTATGGTGTGTTGACATAATCATAAAATAAAATATTACGGAAAAGTAAACTAATTTACTTTATACCTCTCGTAAGTCGGAAAAAGGACGAGATCCAACCGTAGCGTCCCTTGGAAGCTCCGCCTCTATTTACGTCCACGCCGAGTTCTCTTCGGGATGACTTCGTAAAGTCACGAGTTTTGTGCCGACGAGAACTACTAGATTCTCGAAAGGCACAACTAAATGAACAAGAGAAAATAATGGAAACGTACCACCAAGAAACGGAATCGAAATTCCGGGAAGAGAGGAGTTGCTATTCGCTTCTTCTTCTTCTTCTTGGCTTCTCCTTGGTGTTCTTGGCCCACGGCAACCCTAGGGTGCGCCGGCCCTAGGGTGGGAAAGGGAGGCGCCGGCCCTAATGGGAAGGAGAAGAGGAGGAAAAGAGAATAAGAGAGGGAGAGAGGAAGAGAATAATTAATCTCTATCAATTATTCATTAGCTCTTAATCAACTTAATTGATTGGAATTGAAGGCTAGTCTTTGGTTCCTTTATATAGTAACCTCTCCCTTGCTAAGTCTCCTCTTTAACGGAATTAACGGAATTAATTTTCATAAGAAATTTATCTTATAAATTTTCCTATGAATAATTCCGTTATGCCTAGTTTTATTATAACTAACTTTATAATAAAACAAATTATTCTCTTCTTTAATTATGGAATAAATTTTATAAGAAACTTATAAATTTTCTTTTAATGGAAAAATCAATTCATAATTGATTTTATAAAATTAAAATAAACCACTCCACGGATTATTTTAATTTCCCAAAAAGAAATAAATTTCTATAAATTTAATTATATAAATTTCTTTATACAAATTTATTTATCCATAATTTATAAAACAAATCGCGCTAGATTTATTTTATTAATTAAACCAATTAAATTGGTTTATTCCCTTTTTAATGGTCGGCCAAACCAAGAGGGTGGACACCCTCTTTGGCCGGCCAAACCAAACCGATCCCATCGCGAATTAAACTCATTTAATTCGCCCAATAAGCCTTCAAAAGACTTAGCCAATTTTAGTTTCCGTTGCGCCTCTGATTAACTCAGATTCAACTTATTTCTCTTGATTGGAAAATCCAATTTTCAACTCGTTTTAAATCCCTCGGATTACTCGTAGTGCGTGTGACTAAATAGGCTTTCGATTTATGTTGGCCGTCTATAATTAACCAATTATAGAACGGTCATGAGTGGCACCTAGTAGTACATCATGACCCCCAATTAATCGAAAGATCAACGGTTTGACCTCAGAAGAAATTATTCCGAAACCCTTCAGCAGCTCTAATGAATCGTGCCCCATTCCTTTCACCATCTTATACCCACTTGGTTCAGGACATGGTCTGTGTGTGTCAGTCCCCACTAGGCTGACTACGTCACACCTAGCCCAAGTAGTGTCTTTCTCGTCCTTTGGATTTCTAATTACTCTCATGTATTTAAGAGACTCGCACTCTAAACATGATATACTCTGGCCAGAGGTTTTGATTAACAATTCGACGATAGGCCTGGGTATACATCTCCTCACAAGGAGTGGTGAATCTTTTGAAGGCTGTTCAAACATCTTCGGGCACTTCGGCTCATACCCAATCATCCTAGGTCCACACCTCCTTGGAGATGCTTGCTTAAGATGTTAAAGTATAAGTCTCCATGACCAAGATGACTTGAAAACCGCAAGTCAAAGGAACATCGCACTTAAGCTGCAGTAAGAACTTCATTGACATATCTATATAGATAACCATATGAAGTTTTACAGCTAGTCACTCCAATGAACTAGTTCCCTTAACTAGCATCCATGTTTATCTCTGGACATCCCAATGTCACCAGCCAGTGAGAATCAGCTGATTAGAGAATAACTCATGCTAGTCTCAACAGAATTGATAGTGTCCGTTTTTATCAATTCATCGACTAGGGATATTTTCAATACTTCACATTTGCACATTTAGAGATAATCACAAGTTGTGATCCCATCACAAATTCTCTTATGCTGTGAGTTGTATTGCGGACATTCAGTAGATGAGTTTAAGATCCCAATCAAATACACAAACATGTATACTCAAATAGTGAATTATCATTTATTAAAATAAATGTTTACAATCATAAGGTGATTGCCTTAGGACACTTCTCTCATATCACTAACAAACTCCCACTTGGCCTAATGCCAATCGCTACGGTATCCAATACCACAGGCTCTAACATGACCCTCAAACTTGTTTTGAGGCAAGGCCTTAGTTAAAGGATCCGCTATGTTCCTTTTAGTGGGAACTCTCTCAATTTGTATGTCATTCCTACTTATAATCTCTCTGATCAGATGATAGCGGCGAAGCACGTGTTTGGATCGCTGATGAGACCTTGGTTCCTTTGCTTGTGCAATAGCTCCATTGTTGTCGCAATAAACCGGTATTGCTTCATCAATGGTTGGAACCTCATCAAGTTTTGAGACAAACTTCTTGATCCAAACTGCTTCCGTGGTAGAATCCGCTACGGTGTCTTGTTTGGAACTTTTCCAACTTATTTCGCCTCCATTCAAAGTAAATACGTATCCATACTGAGATTTGGAGTCATCCTTATCTGTCTGGAAACTGGCATCTGTATACCCACGTATTACCATATTTCCTTCTCCATATATTAGGAACACATCCTTAGTTCTTCTTAAGTACTTAAGGATTGTCTTGACAGCCGCCCAATGATCCATTCCTGGATCTGACTGATCTGCTTGTGACGCTCAAAGCATACGATACATCTGGCCTTGTACATAACATAGCATACATGACAGATCCTATCGCGGATGTATAGGGAATCTTATTCATGCAAATCCTATCGTCTTCTGTGCGCGGACACATAGACTTTAAAAGGTCGATCCCATGCCTGATGGGAAGGTAACCTTTCTTGGATTCCGACATGCTAAACCCTTTTAGCATTCAGTCTATATATGTAGACTGCGAAAGACCAATCAACCGTTTTGATCTATCTCTATAGATTCTAATCCCAAGGATATAGGTTGCTTCTCCTAGGTCTTTCATGGAGAAAGTTTTGGACAACCAAATTTTAACTGTCTATAAGACTGATATATTGTTTCCTATAAGTAATATGTCATCGACATATAATACTAGGAATACGACTGCACTCCCACTAACCTTCTTGTACACCCAAGGTTCGTCAGGATTTTGTGAGAAATCAAACTCTTTGATTGTCTCATCAAAACGGATGTTCCAGCTCCTTGATGCTTGCTTCAGTCCATATATGGATCGTCGAAGCTTGCATACTTTGGTTTTATCAACCGATGTGAAACCTTCAGGTTGTATCATGTATACATCCTCAAGCAGGTTTCCATTAAGGAAAGTTGTTTTCACATCCATTTGCCATATCTCATAATCCTAATGAGCTGCTATGGCTAGGAGCATCCGAATGGATTTAAGCATAGCTACTGGCGAATAGGTTTCGTCATAATCAATTCCTTGTTTCTGACGATATCCTTTTGCCACTAATCTAGCCTTAAAGGTAACAACATTACCTTCCATGTCGGTTTTCTTCTTGAAAACCCACTTGCACCCTATGGGCTTAATCCCTTCAGGTGGGTTAACCAAGTCCCATACTTGATTTTCGTACATGGAATCCATTTCCGACTTCATGGCCTCAAGCCATTTGTCCCTTTCTGAACTTTTCAGAACATCTTCATAACTGATAGGTTCATCATCGCTTATGAGTAACACGTCGTTCGATTCACTTACGAGAAATTCGTATCTCTCTGGAATATTGCGTGTCCTATCAGACCTACGAAGAGGTGGTGTTGTTTTAGGTTCATCTGATAGCTTATCACTATGAGTTATCGGTTGTGGGTCTAGACTAGGTGTCTCGGTAATGTCTATTGGAGTTTCTTGAACTTCATCAAGTTCAATGCCACTCCCACTGTTTTCTTGTAAAAGAAATTCTCTTTCCAGAAATACAGCATGCCTTGAAACAAACACCTTTTGTTCCAAGGGATGATAGAATTGGTATCCCTTCGTTTCCTTAGGGTATCCAATAAATAGACACTTATCAGACCTAGCATCCAATTTGTCTGATACAACCCGCTTCACATAAGCAGGACAACCCCATATTTTAAGGTGAGTTAAGTGAGGTTTCTTACTATTCCATATCTCATACAGAGTAGTAGAGACTACCTTGGTCGGGACTCTGTTTAGCAAGTAAACAGCTGTCTTAAGTGCATAGCCCCAAAAGGACTTTGGAAGAGTTGCATGATTCATCATCGACCTAACCATGTCCATCAAGGTTCGGTTGCGCCTCTCAGATACACCATTATGCTGTGGTGTATACGGCGGAGTCCATTGGGATAATATCCCATTGTCCCTAAGATAATCTTGAAACTCTTGACTTATGTATTCTCCACCTCGATCGGGTCGAAGGATCTTAATACTTTTGCCAAGTTGTTTCTCTACTTCATTTCTGAACTCTTTGAATTTCTCAAAGGCTTCAGATTTGTGTTTCATCAAGAACACATACCCGAATCATGAGTGATCATCGATAAAGGTGATGAAGTAGCTATAGCCTCCTTGTGCAAGAGTTGACATTGGTCCACATACATCAGTATGTATTAGACCAAGCAATTCTCCCACTGGATTACCTTTTCCAGAAAAGGGTAATTTGGTCATCTTGCCTTTTAAGTATGATTCGCATGTATCAAATGAACCGGGTTCAAATGATTCCAGAATTTCACATCGGTGTAATTCGGTCATGCGTTTCTTACTTACATGGCCAAGACGGCAATGTCAAGTGTAGGAGTCTATTCGATTATCTATTCGAGCACGTTTGTTGCTAACTTCGATATTGAAAACGTCACTGGATAAATCTAACATGTAGATGCCATTGCACAAAGTTCCATTCCCATAAAGAACGTCATTTAAAGTTATGTAACAACAATTGTTACTAAAAGTTGAATGATAACCTTTTTCATTCAAATATGAAATAGATACAATGTTCTTTATTAATGAAGGAACAAAATAACAATTATCCAATTCTAAGACACGTCCAGTGGGGAGCTTTAGCAAATATGTTCCGATGGCAACAGCAGCAATCTTTGCTCCATTCCCAACTCGCAAATTCGCTTCTCCTTTGACGAGTCTTCTTCTATTCCTTAGCCCCAGTATGTCATTACATATATGTGAGCTACACCCAGTATCAAGTACCCAAGTGTTTGAGGAAATAGAGTGACATTCAATAACGAAGAAACTTGAAGAGGATGGGGCATCGGATGCCTTCTCTTTCAAGGACTCAAGATAAATCTTGCAGTTTCTTCGCAAGTGACCCTCCTTGCCACAGTGATGGCAAGTGCCTTTTAGGGTATTTTCAGTCTTTTTGGCCTTTTTCTCCTTTCCCTTATTTTGTTCTTTGGCCTTCCTCTTAGAACCTTTCTTCGAGGAACCAACTAACAGTACCGTCTTTAGATCCTGCTTCACAGAAGGCTTTAAAGTCTTCAGCAGGTTGAGCAACTCAGGAAACTGGTCTGGAGTTGCACTTTCGGGAGGACGGTTGGGAAGTTGATCTTCAAGGACATTAGCAAGCTTCTTTGCCTTGAGGACTGTCCTCAGGTTTCGAAGCCAGTCCATGAAGTTCGGCCCAGTCAGTTTATTGGTGTCCAAAATGGAACGCAAGTTTAGGGAAGACATGATCGAGTGATTATCCTAGAAATACAAATTGAGATTTTGTGAGAAGAATGATTAAAGAATATATCATCATACATAAATTAAATCCTATTTATTTTACGAATTGAGTCACCCTTATTATCAATTCGGGAGATCGTAGGAACATCTCCAAATAGGTTGATATCCAACCATAGATAAGAACAACCATGACTGTGGCCATCAAGTTTTTCTTAGCTATGAAGGTAGGTAATTACACCGATTACATATCACATATATGTAACTATCACTTTATGCTATCAACTAATTGAATGTTTGCATAAATCATTGGGTTGTTAACTCATTAACAAGTATGTAACATTATACATAACACCCAACTGCACCTCTCTTTACATCGACCTTGGCTGTGGCACAACAAATCGATGCTCCAAGCTTAAGGCTGACCCATTAATCAAGAAATAGTTTTAATATGGTTGGAGCTCATTCAACCGTTTAGTCAGGCTTGTATGTGTCCAACAACCAAAACTAAGGATTGACCTCTGACTCCAACTATATTATTCATAAACTAATTCCATGGTTTGAACATGTTGAGGTTCAAGTCGGGCATGGATGTGTCCATCAACCCAAACGAGAAACAAAACTCCGGTTCTAACCATATTAATGGAAGGTGTTAGCCTTAATATTTTGTAAGGGGTTTTGGGTCTCATCTTTTCTAAGCACATTCATGACATATGATTATGTCATGACTAACGATTTCCTTAATAAAGTATGTATGTGACTTAATTTATCAAGTCTCATGATTTGAATTAAGAACCGGATTTCCTCATTCTAATTTCATACTTTATTAAAGGAATTGTTTTGGGAAATAATTTCCTAAATTGTCATAATCAATTTCGGAAATAATATGTTTAAGACTTTGATTTCTCTAAATCAAATCTTATTAAATTAAGAGACAATTCCCTTAATTCAACGACATATTATTTTCATGAAAATCTCAATTAAGAAAACTCTATAGGAAACCATTTTCCTAATTAATTTTGGAAACAACAACATGTAAGAGCATCACCTCTTAAATCATGTTTTATTCATGGATTTAATTAATTACAACAAATCATTTTCTAAGGGTGGCTCCCCGAGGCTCAGATACCCAAAGAAAAGTAATTTGTCATAAATCCAATTTGGTCCGTTTCGGAAACGCAACCAAATCAAACATGACAATTTCATTCAAAATTGGAAAATTAAATTACAACAACTAACTTTAAATTGGACGGCTCCCCGAGGCTCAATCCAAAATAAAGAATTTTGTTAATAATTTAAAGCCAATTCGAATTTGAAATTGTCAACTAATTATCCATAAATTTGTCTAGACTTTCTCAAAAGAAAGTGCCCAAAATTGCGAGGTTTCATAATAGATTTTCAGAATGGTTGTAAGTTTCTGGTACAAAGAAAACTTACATATTTCCAAAATTGGAAAATTTCTAAAATTAGAAAAATTTTCAAAATTGGAATGTTTCCAAAGATGGGAAGTTTTCACAATTATTATAAAATTTCAGAAACTAGAAAATTTCAAAAGTTTGCGAAATTTCATGAGGATTTCCAAACTTTGAAATTCCTAAATCTAAAATTTATCATAATTGGAAAGTTTCCATAATTGAAAAATTTTCCAAAATTGAGATTATGACAAAGTGTTCCGCAAAACAATTATATGATTATGTCGAACACTAACCGGCTCTGATACCACTGTTGGGACCGGGTGCATGTCGACAAGGATACGGGTTCGTAAAATTTTAAAATTTTTACGTGCAGCGGAAGAATTAGCATAAAATAATTTCCTAAATTATTTTAACCACGTATCTAGCATGCAACCTTATGGTGTGTTGACATAATCATAAATTAAACATTGCGGAAAAGTAAACTAATTTACTTTATACCTCTCGTAAGTCGGAAAAAGGACGAGATCCAACCGTAGCGTCCCTTGGAAGCTCCGCCTCTATTCGCGTCCACGCCGAGTTCTCTTCGGGATGACTTCGCAAACTCACGAGTTTTGTGCCGACGAGAACCACTAGATTCTTGGAAGGCACAACTAAATGAACAAGAGAAAATAATGGAAACGTACCACCAAGAAACGGAATCGAAATTCCGGGAAGAGAGGAGTTGCTATTCGCTTCTTCTTCTTCTTCTTGGCTTCTCCTTGGTGTTCTTGGTCCACGGCAACCCTAGGGTGCGCCGGCCCTGGGGTGGGAAAGGGAGGCGCCGGCCCTAATGCACAAGGAGGGCGCCGGCCCTAATGGGAAGGAGAAGAGGAGGAAAAGAGAATAAGAGAGGGAGAGAGGGAGAGAATAATTAATCTCTATCAATTATTCATTAGCTCTTAATCAACTTAATTGATTGGAATTGAAGGCTAGCCTTTGGTTCCTTTATATAGTAACCTCTCCCTTGCTAAGTCTCCACTTTAACGGAATTAACAGAATTAATTTTCATAAGAAATTTATCTTATAAATTTTCCTATGAATAATTCCGTTATGCCTAGTTTTATTATAACTAACTTTATAATAAAACAAATTATTCTCTTCTTTAATTATGAAATAAATTTTATAAGAAACTTATAAATTTTCTTTTAATGGAAAAATCAATTCATAATTGATTTTATAAAATTAAAATAAACCACTCCACGGATTATTTTAATTTCCCAAAAAGAAATAAATTTCTATAAATTTATTTATATAAATTTCTTTATACAAATTTATTTATCCATAATTTATAAAACAAATCGCGCTAGATTTATTTTATTAATTAAACCAATTAAATTAGTTTATTCCCTTTTTAATGGCCGGCCAAACCAAGAGGGTGGACACCCTCTTTGGCCGGCCAAACCAAACCGATCCCATCGCGAATTAAACTCATTTAATTCGCCCAATAAGCCTTCAATAGACTTAGCCAATTTTAGTTTCCGTTGCGCCTCTGATTAACTCAGATTCAACTTATTTCTCTTGATTGGAAAATCCAATTTTCAACTCGTTTTAAATCCCTCGGATTACTCGTAGTGCGTGTAACTAAATAGGCTTTCGATTTATGTTGGCCGTCTATAATTAACCAATTATAGAACGGTCATGAGTGGCACCTAGTAGTACATCATGACCCCCAATTAATCGAAAGATCAACGGTTTGACCTCAGAAGAAATTATTCTGAAACCCTTCAGCAGCTCTAATGAATCGTGCCCCATTCCCTTCACCATCTTATACCCACTTGGTTCAGGACATGGTCTGTGTGTGTTAGTCCCCACTAAGCTGACTACGTCACACCTAGCCCAAGTAGTGTCTTTCTCGTCCTTTGGATTTCTAATTACTCTCATGTATTTAAGAGACTCGCACTCTAAACATGATATACTCTGGCTAGAGGTTTTGAGTAACAATCCGACGATAGGCCTGGGTATACATCTCCTCACAAGGAGTGGTGAATCCTTTGTAGGCTGTTCAAACATCTTCGGGCACTTCGGCTCATACCCAATCATCCTGGGTCCACACCTCCTTGGAGATGCTTGCTTAAGATGTTAAAGTATAAGTCTCCATGACCAAGATGACTTGAACACCGCAAGTCAAAGGAACATCGCACTTAAGCTGCAGTAAGAACTTCATTGACATATCTAATAGATAACCATATGAAGTTTTACAGCTAGTCACTCCAATGAACTAGTTCCCTTAACTAGCATCCATGTTTATCTCGGACATCCCAATGTCACCAGCCAGTGAGAATTAGCTAATTAGAGAATAACCCATGCTAGTCTCAACAGAATTGATAGTGTCCGTTTTTATCAATTCATCGACTAGGGATATTTTCAATACTTCACATTTGCACATTTAGAGATAATCACTAGTTGTGATCCCATCACAAATTCTCTTATGCTGTGAGTTGTATTGCGGACATTCAGTAGATGAGTTTAAGATAATCAAATACACAAACATGTATACTCAAATAGTGAATTATCATTTATTAAAATAAATGTTTACAATCATAAGGCGATTGCCTTAGGAAACTTCTCTCATATCACTATCACTACCTTGGTCGGGACTCTGTTTAGCAAGTAAACAGCTGTCTTTAGTGGCATAGCCCCAAAAGGATTTTGAAGAGTTGCATGATTCATCATC